>JAANDH010000067.1:251967-412722 GCA_011799765.1 Nymphaea thermarum
AAAAAAAAAAAAAAAAAAAAAAAAAAAAAAAAAAAAAAAAAAAAAAAAAAAAAAAAAAAAAAAAAAAAAAAAAAAAAAAAAAAAAAAAAAAAAAAAAAAAAAAAAAAAAAAAAAAAAAAAAAAAAACAACAACAACAACAACAGAAGCAAAAAGATTAGAGACTGGCCTCACTATCGTTCTGCTCCTCTCTTTTTTCATGACCAGCAACATCTTGTTTTTCTTTTTCAATAATTTCTCTTCTCTAGTGAACCTATCAATATAGCATTCTAAACCAGATGCAGTTGAGAAAAAAAAAAAAGAACTGATCTTGTACGATTGTCAAGAAATTCTTGGATTTTTTTTTCAAATAATTATCATATGCTTTTCACGTTCCTTGGGACATTGAGGAATATCCAATATCCAGAAAAGCATTTCGGAAATCGATACGATTCTATCTCTAACCAAATCAAATTCTTTCTTCCTTTACGTTACGTCCTCACTCCCTGACTCTTCGCAGGCAATACCCAACCCTCTACCCACACCAAAGCATCCCTGCCATCTTCGACCCCATCTCCCTCATCATCAGGGTCCAGAAGAAGCTCGCCCAGATTGAGAAGGAGCTCATCAGGTACGCATCCCTCGATTCCTTGGTTCCAAACATCCCCGGCCCGCTCAAACTCTTTCTCCAGCCACAGAGCCTTCCTTAGAAGGGGCTTCAAGCTGGGGAACACGGAAATAATGGTGGCCTCCGTTGGCCAACCTTGCTCTAACACCCGGGATTCGCTAACTCTCCCCTCAAGATTGGTACCTCGCTCGGATACTCATGCATTCTTGCAAAAGAAAATGTCAAAATCCATATTCCCATCAATACTATCCGAAGATCATGAATAATTCACCAATCAAAATTGCCGTCAAGCCTGCCTTCTCTGCCATCCGGCGGATGCCGCCAGCCAAGGCCAAGAACGCAAAGCCCAGCGGAATCCCCTGGTAAATTCATGACCGCCTGCTCCAACTTCCGCGGCTGCTGTTTCACCATCGCCTCACCGACGTCATTGGGCCGCTGCGCCTTGCAGCTGATGGGCCTTTTCTTCGTTGCCGCCATCATCTGCACCAGCGCCATCCCTTACAAGTTACAACCACTCACCTTCTTAACCCACTTCCACCCCAAAGCCACGACGCGGAACCGCCTATTATGGTGGCGTTCGAGAGAGAAATTTCCACCGCTAAAATGGGAGCGTATAGCTAAGATACAGAAGGAAAGAAAGAGCACACATAGAAAAAGAGAACGAGAGTGGACTGTCCTCAAACTCCACAGTCGAAATGCACACACATTCCAAAGAAGAAGAGAATATTCACAAATTACAGCACATGTAACGCACACAATAATAGAAAGAAAGCTTTCAAAACACACATTACAAACTGATGGCGGCGCATGGAACAAATAATAACAACCAAGCAAGGGAACTTCTGCGACACGTCGAGGGAAAACAAAAAAAACCTATCATTCATCAATATCCACGGGGCCAGTACTACTTGCTGGAGCAGCAGGAGCTCATACTCTTCCACAGTGAGACGAGCATGAAGCAGAAGGCTGAGGTGAGAAACACGCCGGAGGTCGACACTAAAGTGTGCGCGGCGAAGGGCGGTAAGTGGCGACCGAGGAATAGAACGACCACCGAACCGTAAAAGCCGAGGCCGGCCACCACCATCAAAATGCCAAAGTGAGGCAGCTGTTCAAGGAAGAAGTTTGCGGAGGCATGATCTTCGTCTCCACGTCGGGGCAGCGAAACGCAGAGAAGGAGGCACATGGTTGCAAAGGCTACAAGCATCTGCTTACATACTTGAGAAGCCATTGCGTGGAAAGTTGTTTGAATTCTGCGGGGGCAACTCCAGTCTAATATATATACCGGGGGAGAACCGACTGTGGCAATACTAGGACAAACAAAAAAGAAGAAGGAATAGTTTATGCCTCTTTGTTTGGTGGGTGGAAAGATTTAACACAACTAGATTCAAACTAGTAAGGGGAGAGAGTTTTGGAGAATGCCATAAGAAACACTGGTTCAAATACAGAGATTAGGTTGCCTTTAAATTTATTATATTAGATTGAAAACATCAATCTAAAATTTTTCGTCGCTAAAAAAGCTACGTCGTTAAAGCTATCATAAACGATCGCCGGCTGCACCGTAAATTCTGGCTAATATTATTTTAGTAACTTTTCTTTAGCGCTAAACTTTTAAATTTTAACTATGACAACATTCAACACACGACACTGATTTAGTAACTTCACTTTAACGGCCGTAAAGTTTGGATGGGCAAAAGGGTGCGTGTGGGTTAAGGGCAATTCTCTCAATGAATGCATATGTTGCATCAACAACCGCGTAGAGTCACACATGAGTGAGTAAGTGAATGCTCGTCGTCGAGTAGGGCGATGGTCGATCGTCTTACTTAATGACATATAGTCGTCAATTGGTTTCGGCTGAAGACTTCCTCTCAATGGAAGTTTACCCCCCACCCAGATTTTGTTGGTAGTAGATAGACACTTGGAGGAATGGCGACGTTCTAACATGACCATGACTTGCCGATGGTCTTATGAGATAAACATGAGTGATGGTATGTCGAGTGGGTAGCACTCATCGTCTAGTCCAAAGTTTCAAAAGATTGATGAAACGCTTCTGCTAAACTAAGAGAGAGTCAGGCTGGGGGAAGTCTTTCGACGCCGTGCGGGTCAGAGATGGTTTGAAAAAGTAAGCCCGTAACAAGCCATATACTAAGCTTTACGTCGAACTTTTAAGCCCACATATTAAAATTCATCCCGTCGCTGGTGGTACGCATCCACGGGATAGAAAAATTACGGCTACTTTTTTCCCCTTAACCACTATACTTATACCTCTCCTATAAATTCTTGAAAATATTAATCAGCACCTTGTAAAATTAAAATTTCTGAAAATTATGAACGGTTTGTCTTCTGAAACTTTTTCCTGGCTCCAGCACTGTGCCGTTTTCATTTTATAAGAACAACAGATTTATGTCTTCTTCTGACTTGATCAAAATTCCATTTTCATTCTCCATATCTTTAGCCAATAGGGACTCGATTCCTTCGTACCGAAAAACTCTCGTTGCAGCCTAAGAAGGTGAAACACCATCATGAACTCTTCTTTATGCTTTTTTCAGTAAGGTCGAAGGACATGTACCATGATCAACGCAACACAGAGGCTGCTAAGTCAAAGAGCTCATTCTCTATGCCACTTTCACTTCAATTTCAGGAGTAGGCCACAAGCCCATGCATTTATAGCACGAACATAACATTCTCAGAGAAGAATCCATGCTTCGTTTCAAAATCTAAAAAAATTTATTGAAGACAGTAGAGTTCTTATATGATGAAGATTTTTTTCAAATCTTGAATACCTGGAATGGGAAAATTTATTTTTGGGAAGATCTTGGAGTTCTTTATGCCATGAAGATTTTGAAATCTTTTGCTTGTGATTTCAAAGGTTGTAAATCTTAACCGGATGTTGGAAAACAGGAGACTTCCACTGTAGTTTTGCAAAATCTAATAGATCGGGGACGTGGGTCACGTGCCTAAGGTTAAGCTGTTAAGCACAAACAAAAGAATTAGCAGGGTTGTGTCTGTAATTTGACTAAATTTAAAGCTTTTTCTTCGAAAGTGCCGGGACGAGGAGGAAAAGGAAGGGAAGGCAAAGAGACTCACAAAGGACGGCATAAAAGAGGGTCTTCCTGGCTGTTTCCCTTTTCTTCGCCTGCTTTTCCCTCTTCCGAGTCCCTCTGTAGCAGAGAAAGCGGGAGAGAGAGGGAAGAGAAGAGATGGCGTCGTCTGGGCCTCGCGAGGAGTACGTCTACATGGCGAAGCTTGCAGAGCAGGCGGAGCGCTACGAGGAGATGGTGGAGTTCATGGAGAAGGTGACGGCGAGCGTGGAGGGGGAGGAGCTCACTGTCGAGGAGCGTAACCTCCTCTCCGTCGCCTACAAGAATGTCATCGGGGCGCGAAGGGCCTCGTGGCGCATCATCTCCTCCATCGAGCAGAAGGAGGAGAGCCGCGGCAACGAGGACCACGTCACGGCCATCCGCGGTTACCGCACCAAGATCGAGTCGGAGCTCTCCAACATCTGTGATGGAATCCTCCGCCTCCTCGACACCCGCCTCGTTCCCACCGCCACCTCCGCTGACTCCAAGGTCTTCTACCTCAAGATGAAGGGCGACTACCACCGGTACCTTGCCGAGTTCAAGACCGGCGCCGAGCGCAAGGAGGCCGCTGAGAACACTCTCAACGCTTACAAAACTGCCCAGGTTTTTTGTTTTTCTCGCTCCCTCTCTCTCGTCTTGCTATTCTGATTCCATGATCGCCTGATTTGGGGATTTTTTCTTCATTTTTCTCGTCGGTTACAGGAGATCGCGAATGCGGATCTGGCTCCAACGCATCCGATCCGCCTTGGCCTCGCCCTCAACTTTTCCGTCTTCTACTATGAGATCCTGAACTCACCGGACCGGGCTTGCACCTTGGCGAAACAGGTGAGCAATTGCTCGGATCTGGCGGACTTCCGATAGATTCGCGACAGAGAAACCTAATGTCTCCCTTTTCCTTCCTTTCTGCTTTCTTCGCTTGCAGTTTCCTTTTTCATTTTTAGCGCGTTTGATTCTTTTGCATGTTTGCGCATCTCAGGCATTCGATGAGGCGATCGCGGAGTTGGATACTTTGGGCGAAGAATCCTACAAGGACAGCACCCTCATTATGCAGCTCCTCCGGGATAACCTCACCCTCTGGACGTCCGATATGCAGGCAAGTCTCTCCACTTCCTCTTGCTTCTTATTTTCACCATTTTATGGACTATCCAGATGCTTTTGGATCATTTTTATCTTAAAAAGATCTCATCTTGAATTCTCATCAGGATGACGGCGTCGACGAGATCAAGGAAGCAAGCAAGCGCGATGAAGAGTAGTAATCCTCCGAGTTTCTTTGCTTCTTTCTTTGTCCGTCCCCCGATCGAGGAGGTTGTGACTGTGAGTGCGTGGAGTTTTTCATTTGTTCCCCCTTCTTTTTTTTCCTCCTAGGGTTTGTTGTTTTCGGTCTGATCTGTCTGTGTAGAGATAGTATGAATTTGAGGGTTTCCGGGTGGGAATCTGAAAAAGGACGATGAGGAACAGCGGCCGTGATTTCTGCGAGTGGGACGGCCGAGATCCGATTTCAATGGATGTGATTTCTCTCCTTTCTCCGCCCTTCCTTTTGTTCTCTCTTTGCCGGCACCGCTTATCTCCCTTCGCTTTTTCTTCACTTTTTCCTTTTAATATATAATAATTGTGTGAAATTATGGGTGTCTTTCGCTTCCTCTGGCTGATTCTCCCTCCATGGATGTCGATGGTGTTGATGACGACGGGGCAGCCCCCGCATTTATCTCTGCTGTTGCTCCGTGACTCATTCTCGTCATCGATCGGCCCTTGGTTGCCCTCTCCACTCGGCCCCGTCGGCCCCTCCGTCGCTGGGCCTGAATCATTTTGACCGGCGTTTGGCGGACCGCCGCTGCCTGCCCTTCGTGTTGGTCCACGACTCCACGCGCTTCAAGGGTCGTGTCTTGGGTGGAACCCAGCGGGCGGTGGGCTTGGCTACCTACCTTGGGGCCCTTCCCCACTTATTCAATACGATAATAATCTTTAGAACCGACCGAATTGTTTCGTGAGAACGCGTTCTACCTTGGATCTGCCTCCCCAACAGTTCTCGGTCAAAATATGGCTTTTTTGCCCCACTTACAAATTGAAGCAACTCTTCAAATGCTTTGAAGGATATCGTGATTGGGGGTCTTCATTGGTTGATAAGGCAGCGGATCCATAACTTTATTTTTTTGTGGTTTTTTTCCTCGCTTTCTCTGTGGCATGTGATTGTCGAGTATAATGATGTGCTCCGTTTGTTGTCGAGGTGTTGTTTTCTGGCGACTTGTGGGTCTGTCTCCGATATTTTGGTATGTCTTGAGGAAGGTGATTAGGCCCCTCTCGCCTGATCAAATACCCTTAGAGGTTGGTTCAGTAAATTGATGCTGCAACCGATCTCTCTGGGCTTCAAATTTTCCTGTCTCGGCACCAAGCAACTACCTCTCCCTTGTTTGCTTTCAATGGCTTAATCCTTATGATTTGGATGTTGCCTATGAGAAGAAAAACTCATGGTGCTGTGTTTTGGCTTTTATAGAGTTTGGCTCTGTTCCATTAATGTGCCGTGCAGCAACTTCTGCAAGAAACTTTTGTTTGTGAAAGTGACCTGTAAGTTTTAATGTACAAGACGTCAGAGGTTGGGGTAAGCCAATTCATTTGCTAAAATACGGAAAAGAGAAGCAATTATTTAGTAGCGCAATGTGTGTCAATTTAAGAAACTACTTGCCATTTGGACAATGAAAAATGATGCGGGTGAAATGAAAGAAAGACAATCGTTAACTGAAGATAACCAGAAATCGATATTTAGGACTACACTGCTTAACTTGATCAGTAAAGTCGAAAAAAAAGAACTCTTATTACAGTTCATCACATCTCAACTATGGTGACATAAATACATCAAAGTCAAACACACATGGGGAGCTAGCTCCCTCACAAAAAGCAGCGGTTTTTTCCCCCACTCCATTTTGATAGGGAGATAGCTTCAATTCCTAACACAGCACTTGCATTTTTACAAAAGGAGAACTCTTCCAGGCCTTCGTTTCCATTCTCTCCTCGCCACGTCACCCCTATCCCACCTCGAAATTGGTCAGCAACTTCTGGACCCTGTAAACCACCATTAAAACTTGAGCCATTGCAAACAAATGGACAAATAAATGACAGAGAAACAACACAATGTCAAAGTTATTGAAAAGAAACAATATAATATTAGGGGTTGCCTTAACTTTATGTTGAATTTAAGAAAATTGGTTCTGATTTGGTCTGTTCCCAGATTAGGAAAAAATTAGGGTGGCTGTCCTGTTAACCTGGAACATCACACATGCACGCATGCACACATATACATAAACAATGGAGATTGGCAAAGATACTCAGTGGAAATACATGCGTTATGTTGTTAAATCATCTTCACATGCAAGAGTATTGTGTACAACGTGAGGTTGCAGGTTGTGCTTAGAACTAACCTACTCCAGTTTTGTTTATTCAGACTAGATTTCAGCTGCAAGTTTATTAACTGCAAAACATAAAGTTGATTCTGGCCATCAAAATGCTTAGGCAAAGGAGAGAATGAACAGAGGTGCTTGCATGGACAAATAAAGTAGGGGTTTTCAAACTAATTCCTGACATATGCAATTGACAACTTCACGCCTGTCTTATGTTGTTTAATATTATCTTGCAGAACTTTCGGTACTTTTAACCATGGTTAATGTAGCTTATCATAATCATGTAAACAGTTATACCATCCATCCCTTTCTTTCCTCTCGAGGGTGCTTAAGGATATTGTCGGTAGCAACAAAGGCAAGGATGAATTTGTCAATTGCCTCTAAGAGATGAATTTGGAAAAAGCCCACGAGGGTACATTTTCCTATTGCAAAGGAGAGTTATTTGAACATTGTTAGCTTTATGATTAGAAAACACAAGCATAAACGCATAAAGAACACTACATGCATCAACTAGTCATGCTTCCCATTCATCGTGAGTTCAGACAAAAGTTGCCAAAGCAGAAAATGGAACAGGAAAGAAACAGGGGAATGAAATAGGAATACGGTATCAATTTCGACAAAATATTAAAGGACAAAAAAATTTAAAATTATAAGAAGTCATTTTCATTAAAAAAATTTTAAGTCCTGATTAGGTCGACTCACCCTGGTGAGGCACATTTTAGCACCTTTGACTACCTTACGATTGCCACTTTAGTAATGTTCTAGACTCTCAGATGTTAGCTCGAACTAGCAAGTTGCAATATGAATGTTGTCACATCTTGCCATGGCCCCGGGAAGCAAGAGTTCATAGACATACCTTCACTTTTTGATTTCCTTAGCTGGTATTGAAGTTTGGCTCCCATTATCTGTGTCCCGATAAACAATATCACTGACTTGATGCTCCTAATAGACCCAACAGCAAATAGCAGGCCGTGTTTTATGATTCTTATAGAAATTACTATCGCTTGCATCTTCTTCACTTTGCAACTGTGGTTTCAGTGTTGTACGATACGTACGATACGGGGCCGATACGTACGATACGATACGTATCTTTTACAAAATACAATACGATACACGCCCCGTATCGTACGATAAAGGCTGATTTCAAAAAATGGGGGTTGGAACCCCCCTTTTCGAGTTTTTTTTATAAAAAACCCGGCCCTTCTTCATTTTTAACTCAGAGATTGTCCATCGTGGAGGGAAATTATCGATTTCTATCGTTAAATCATCAATTTTCAAAATGAAATCATCGATTAAACCATGAATTTGTGCATGGGTGGCTGATTCTAGTTGGGAGGAAAGTGGTTTTTTTAAATGGTGAAGATGAAAATGAAGAAGAAGATGGAGATGAGGATGAGAATGAATATGATGAAGATTATGAATGAGAGTCGAGAGTGCTTTCATTTTATATGTATTAACATTGAACATTTTCACAATTTCATTATCATCTTGTGATGTAATACATAACATATAAAACTTGTTTTTTGATGTGGTATCTCATAGACTTATGGACCTTATGACTTATAAATCTCTGTGTTTTTTATGAAGAACATATTATTCTTGTTTTTTTACTGATTTTTTATGAATTTTTTGAATTTTTTCCCTATTTTTTCTTATTTATTAATAAAAAATGATACGGTTACAATACGCTACGATATTTTACGATACAACGTATCTTAAAGCCAGTCCGATACGGCTTACGATACGCTTTTTACAACATTACTTTCACTATCACCACTGTCATACAAAGTTGCATCAACGGTATTGCTAACCTCACCTTCGTTCTGAGCGTAGAAATAGCAGACAAGTCACTGTCAGGACTCCTAACAGTCAAGCTGACATGTTGAAATGGAGAAGACATACGTCTTCCCTATGATACCATCTGATAGAAATGGAACTTAAGAAGGAACCTTCCTTTACTTCAGCGGCACAAGTCACAACTGGTAGGAATGCCATAAGCCTATAACTTCTTTCTTTGGCAACTTCCTTTGCTCCTCTTGCATCTATAACCCAGCATTGTCTTTGTGATGATTTGGTCCAAGCATATCTCTACTGGTGTATGGAAGTAGATAACATAACAATACAAGAATTTCTTCTCTTCTAAACCTTATAATTAAGTCCATCTCCTTGCTTGGGCCCTCCTTCCCTATTCATAGTTTGATACACATTTAGCTTGTTTTCAACAGCATACACTGAAGCCCTTGGATCCATGCTGAACCTTTGTGTAGATGGGGTTCCATGTTGGGCAATATTTCTTTCTTGCTCTGTCTCTTTTTTGTCAACTGTGATGTGATTCATTATTACAAAAATGAACTAGGCTACCTAATGGGTTAAGCCTTTGTTCTACGGCTCATGCATTAGTTATCGACGTACTCTTCGTGTGTCATAGAAATTAGAATTGGTTAATGTCTTCAACAAAATGTCGAAATGTCATATAGACATTAGAGTTAATAGAGAACAATGAAATGTATGACCAATGTAACATTTTTTAAGTGGACTAATCTCATCTAAGAGTTGGTCTTGGCATTACGTCTCGGTCAGGCAGCATCAGAAATGATACTGCCCTGATTCTAGCTATATTTTCCCTTTCAAAATTGCTGTGACTTTTATGTGTGGCGCTGAAGGATTTGATAGTAGCATCGATTTTGTGCATTAGCGCCTACCAATTTTTGAAGGTAGCAAAATTCATGGTTCTTTCTCTTTGCTGCACTTTTCTATTTATAATCTAAGTAGCAGATATTTCTGTAAACATGATGATCAAGTAGACGAACAAATTCTCTCTAATCTCCCCAATCTCTATTACATTCAATTTAGCTGTAGGTCTTTTGAAATAAGCTTAGGTTCGATTGACCTTTAAGAAAAACTATCGTGAATTTTCAATAACTTTGAGGAAAACATAAAATAACATCAAAAGTTGCCTTAACCACAATTTAGATTCAGCAACTGTATTTGTATATATATGCAGAAATAATGTAGTGATACTGAACCATTACACAGGAAGGAGATATGCTTCTGCTTGGATGGTTTTTTATCACCAAATGGTAGGCCTCATGATTTACATGTATTTAGAATGATTTATTTACTATCCTGTCCAGTTTAAGCATCACTAAAACATCATCAAATCAAACCTAAAAAGAGTAGAAGATCGACAGCTTTAATTCGTAAAATAGGGAAGTAGATAAAGATGGTGCAGATAATCATGCTGCACCTAATGCATGAGGCCATGTAAAACCTGAACCAAAGTTGTTATCTCGTTTGGAGGTTATTTGTATATAAATCAAGACATATCCAAATATCTAATATCGCAACTGAGCATTTGAAGGTATGTACACTATATGCAATTTGGTTAAAATATCTCAAAACTAATCTTATTCTACAGGTGCTGCTTCAACAAGATGTTTTCCTGAGGTACAACTAAGAGGCCTTGAATTGTTAATCTTTGGCGCTCTCATGACCTTGAGACTTTATAATTAGCACCAGCATTATATAGCAAAAAACCTTTCTTCTAAAAGCTGATCAAGTGATGGATACTAAATTTACTAATCAATGTACCTGATATCCCAACAGGAACAAAGTAAAATGATGAAAAATATACATAAGCTTGAAGTGCAATGAAATTTATGGACCTGGTTTCGTCTAACCAAACAACAGCCAGGTAGCCCAAAAGAACATAGATAAGTCAGACCTTGCTTAAGACCGATAATGAATATGCTGATCTGGACTCTAACAAGGTATTAGAGAATTGGGTAATATTAAACCTAATAAACAAACCATTTAAATCACACATCTACAGCTTTCTTTCCATATCATTAGTTGGCCAGATAAGGCATGCACATGTGCCATCCAACGTCTAAGTAAGTTTACACACATTATATCTAGTGTATTTATGACCATCAGATTATTTAATTGCAAGTCCAACATGAGTGCGGTTAACTGTACCCCAAGCTTGTGCATGGGCATCTGTGTACATTGTACAACTTTGGTAAATGTAACTGTGCCTATGTGCTTGACATGACTTATTTGCCAGAAAGTAACAACTGATAATGCTTTCACCAAAGTGTCATTATTTTCTTGGGCCTTGAAATCTTGGACATTCATCAATTCTCGTTCTTGAAGTTCTAAAAAACCTCACTTATCATAACTGGATGCTATAATACCTGATTCCTACACAATCAAACAGGTAGATAAGACTTGTGTAATTACATTATGTATGTTATATTGGAGAAACAATACCAAAAAAATTGACTGAAAGTCTCATTGGTCTGTTGGGTCGGAAGGATGGTTGTTCACATTTTTTTATTCCACATGGTAGGTTACTATTCCTTATTTCTTTCAACGGGTTCAACAGCCAAATCAGGAAGCAATTCTTTTAGCAAATTAATCATGTCAAACACTTTGACATAGGCAAGTTCAGTTGACACAAAATATGCCAGGATTTGTACTTTGATACCTGCGTTCCTTCATTAGCATCAACTCTACGCTTGACACCTAAAACGTCATCTAAAAAAGTCAAGCTATTAATTTACACTCTAAAATTTTCCGAAGGCATTTGACTTTTCTGTTTCCTTATTTAAGAAAAAAAAAAGAACTTACTTTATTCCCAAAGGACACCACTTATTTACCAAAAGCCAATGCAAACTACTTTGCTCTAGATGATTGCATACTTCACTGGAACTGATCTCTATAATTCTGAAAGTAAATAACAGATGCCGGTGCTTAAAAATATGCATATGCCTTTTTAAAATATGATGACTTACAAGACAAGAAAATTCAGAATTTTCTTCCTCTCTTGGAAAAGCTGCAGGCAGTCGAACCAATATCAGATCATCGCAAGAAGTGCACCCTAGAAATAAAAAATTTTCACCTCCTTAAACTTGAAGGTATTAAGCTAGCATCTAACCAGGCGAACAAACCTCTTTGTTGGCATTCAAATTGTAGTTTGATCTTAAGGATACGTAAGCACATGAGTTATACTTAAGTCCAACGGAGAACCGCACTAACTCCCGTGGTCAACGAGAGTTTAATAGAGATAGAATGGTGAATGGAACATGGCAATGGGAATTTATGAAGCAAGCTAGTTGTGTGACTGTGTCATTGATAATTTGGAGACAAAGAAAGCTAAAGAAAGTTTAAAAAGTTGAACACTGAAAAAATCAAAAGATACAAAAATTCACAGAAAAACTAAGATCAAATATCAAGAAATGCGAACTCATCATGCCCTCAGGAGGTGAAATTTCGAAGTAAATAAGTTAACAATAACAGTACAGTACATTACTCTGAAGCAAAAAGCAGAAAAGGAAAGGGGAAACATAATTAACACCGAACAGGCTCATGATGCAAAAAGATACGAACTCACCAGCGACAGGAGATCTTCATCCTTTCGTGGTGGTAACCGGCAGCCGCAGGAACCCCGGCGACGAGGGAAGCAGAATTCGACTCCATGGCGAAGACGGCGAAAATGGGAATCCTGAATCCCCCGCACCTGTGTTCGGCTTCGGCGAAGTGTTCGCCAAAGGCGGAGGTGGCGACCGCAACTGCATGGAGCAGGTGGGTGACAGAACAGGGAACTGCGACGGCGAGAGTGGCAGGGGGAGAAGACCATTCAGGTTGGAGCTGAGTGGGCTCAGCAACACGGAGCCCCCCTCAGGAGGGTTTGGTAAGGCAGGGAGAGGATCAGCGGAAAAGGCTTGCGGGTTCGATGGGATGGGCGGCGGGGTTCTCGCGATGGGTGCCAAGGGCGGCGGTTTCATTCTCTGGAGGCGGGAGTTGGGCGGTTTCGGAGGGCGGATCGGAGGGTCGGGAAGCCACTCAGAGGAAGGCGAGCCGGTGAGCCTCTGCACCACCAGCCGGAAATCGTTCTTGTTGACGGTATAGACCGGAGGACGATGGTGGTTGTGGTCATGGGGCGGCGAAGATGAGGGCGAAGATGTTGCCGACGATGACGCCGATGGCAGCGGCGGAGGCGCCATTGCTGTTTTACCAATCTTATGAGAGGTCTTGCTCACACCAATGTGATACTGGTATTGTTGAACTTGAAGGTGATTCAGAGCTCTCGCCGATGGCGGATAGGAAGAGCCGTCGTCCATAGTGGCCGCACTCCCGCGCTTCCCGGCGAGAGAACGTTCTCTTCCGGTGGTCAAACGCCGAGAAAGAGGCGGAGAGGCAGTGGGGAATGGCTTCAGATGGGATGAACCCCTCATGTCCTCTTTAGTGAGTTCGAAGTGCAGCCACATTTACGGGAAAGGGCTTCGTTTTCAAAGAAAAAGTCGAAAATAGCGCGATGTTTTCAACGACATTGCGTTATCGCCGTTAGGGTATTTTCGGTAAAGAGAGCTCCTCTGTCGTTTACTTGAAAATAAAGGGGGAGGGGTAGTGGGGAGGCACGTAAGAAAGATGGGCACCGGTCAAAGTGGGTCCGGGTCTGAGTTTACAAGTCGGGTCCACATCAGGAATATGCTCGTGCGCGGGTCGATACTGTTCCAGGGTTGAATATTTCTGTAGTTCGGTTACGAGGATAAAAAGAAGACGCTTGACCCGAATCCGGATCTGATCTCTTACTGGGAAGAAACAGAAAGTGGTCCAAATGGATCGGATCCGAGGTGGACCCAGGCTTTGGATTCGGCTGTCAAGGAGTATTGGGGACGTGTCGAGAGGGCACATGTCCAGCGTACTTGACGCTCAGACGCTAGCTGTTGACACCCCTCGCCCTCCAGCTATCACCGCAAATGACTGCACGCCACGTCGTCGCTTCCGTTTCACGTCATGACTAAAAAAACAAAAGCCCCAATCAATGATCCCAACTCGTTCAAACTCGCGTCCTTTTAAGATATAATTTATCCTTAAAATTTTCATGTTCTTATTTAAGTCACTTTAAGTTTTTGAAATTGTGAAAATAAGTATATTAGTGTTAAACAAGTTTAATGGAACTTAATCGAGTTGAGTTCATCTAACTAGAACTCTACTTGTTTACAAACTCGAGTTTAAGGTCAATAAGCTTGAACTTGACTCGTTTAACTTACCAGCCGAGATCGAGTAGAGCTTAACCTTGACTTGACTTGTTTAAACATTCTTAACCAAAAGGCATCCCCTAGATCACCATGCATGTTATCATTAACAAAACTAGCATGTGTATGTAGAATGCCAGTTTGCCTTGAAGTGTGTTGCTGCATTGGCTAGGTTGTTAGTTCGAGTGGCACGAGTGTCACACTGTCTCTACTGCCCGCTTGAAAAATACTGCAAGTTGATGTGCAACAAAGTTTTAATCTAGGCAGTGGGGAAAGGAAATGAGATTAATTTGGCTGTCGCTCGGGTGGTGGGATTTCTACCATTCAACCAAAAACAAAACTTCTTGTCACCAAATCTGATAGATCAAATCTGATAGATCAGTTTGTTTACTAGTTTGAAAGTCCTTCTAAACAATCCGAACAAGCATTGTTGTTTAATCAAGCTTGGTACGTTTGTCTTGGATGGATATGAGCATAAGCAACAATGGACTTGCCAACAGCCTTAGTTCCATGGTTTCAGTCGATCGAATACGTATCTCCATTGCCAAGATGAACAAACATGTCATGGAACGTCATAGATTCGACCACATCGACCATTTACGGAGACTTATTAATGATCTTCAGAAATATGAGTGGAACGTTACATATAGATTCGACCATTTACGGAGACTTGAAGATCTTCAGAAATATGCGTGGAACGTTACATATAGATTCGACCATGTTCGACCATTTATGGAGGCTTAAAATTCTTTATGATCATCCATTATCACTTCTTTCCGTTCGAACAATTATGGAGACTTTAAAATCTTTATGATCACACGCCACTTCTTTCCACTTCGGGGCTTCTTTATGTGCCCAGTGAAGAGCATCACATGACTCTTCGTCTTAAATAGAGCATTCTGTAATGCTTGCTTTATGTCGCGTCCCGAGAAAATAGTGGAGCAAGAAAGTACCCTTCACAGTGTTTAAATGAAGAGCATGAGAGACACGATCCAACTCATGTCTCAAACACTCTTTTCACTTACTCAAACATGCCTAAGAAAATGTTTGGCAAGAAGAATATTGTGTTCCTAAAACACCTGATCGAGAAAATCGTGTTTTAGCTTCTAACAATATGACGTGATTATGTTTAAGTATTTTGATTGCTAGATCTGGAAACAAGATTTGTAATACAAACATGTTTCCTAACTAAGAATATGATGTTCTTGGAACTTGTATTTCAAAATAACAACTGTGTTTTAATAATGTTTTTCAGGAATATATTGTTCTTTGCATCAGATACCCTCTTAAGGTGATCGTAAACAATTACAATAGTAAAACAAATGGCATCAGCGTAGGATGTATCTTCTTAAGTATATACTGTTGAAAAAGGCGAGGTTTATTATTATCTGACCATCACAGGTAAATATGTTGGCTCCTAATGCTGTGTTCAGTGTATGCGAGTATAAAACATGAGTTATTGCATAAATATGATCATCTAAAACTTGATTTTCCGAGACTTTTCATAGCTATAACATCATAGATGTGTATGTGACTTGATCTATGGTTGTTCTGGTATACATCGACTCGACGAACACAACAAACATGGAGAGAGACAGGGAAGGCGCAAGAGTCGATACTAAACGGATGTAAACATCTTTGTCTTCGTTTTACAAAGAATAAATGCCTGTGCAGGAGAAATCATTCGAATATGAGCAGAATCTAGCAGTGAGGCCTTCATCGTCCCACGGCTTCAGTAAACAGCATTTTTCTCCTCCTATTTCGTTATTGAGTCGATGATCTTACACGATAACTAGGATGACCTTATGAAGCTTTCTTGCACCAAATCAAGAATTTTTACTTGCAGCACCGATCTTCACCAACTGAACTGCTTGGAGAGAGCCAATTCTCCTGAATTTCAGGTATCGCGGATGAGTGTCTTACTGATTTTATTAGGCATTAACCGGAAGTATGAAGATGCTGTAATTTGCATTAGTCTACAATGTCAACACTTGATTGTTCGCCAATAGTTCATTTCCATTTCCTTTTTCATGTTAGATAAAAGTGTTTGCTCTTTGATGCCAAATATCAAACTTAGAGAAATGGTGTTAGAAGCGGCGCATCTCCTGGTTCACTCGATTACGCCCTGTTACTTGGGCAGGGAACTTCCTCTCATATATAAGATCGTCTCAGTAGATTCCAGCTTATCTCCAATTTCCATACTATCCACCTGATTTCTTCATGCCCATCTGATTTCATCAATGGCCGCAAGCTGCTAGAATGGTCTTCGCTTTCGCTACTGAAATCGCAAATTCGATGAAACGAAATGGCAATTCACTCTATATGCTGAAATAATAATCTCCATAAAGGTTATGATTTTTGGAACGACTCCTATTTCAATACGATTCGATTTAGGTAAGGCTACACGCGATTTGAGTCTACCTTGAGTCGGGTAAGCTCGACAGAACAAGCTCGAGCTCGACTCAACGATACACGACACAACGTCTAGTTCAAACTCGACTCATTTAATTCTTTTATGTTAAGCATGTCTCAATGCTTTTAACTGGATTAACTCATATAGTTGCTACTCGTTTAATTATTTTCTTATTATAATTCGATGTTCGTTGTGTAGTTGAGCGAGTCACATTCTTACAACTTGAACTCAACTCGTTTAACATTTCAAACATATATTTGAACTCTAGCTCGACCTGTTTATAAACGAGTTGAGTTTGAGTCAAGTTTTTAACAAGCGAGTTAGAACCAACTAGACTCCTTAAATTTAGGAGAGAAGATGGATCAAAGTGTTCAATTGCTCGTGACCAAAGCTGCCATGCACTCGTCTAGCTGGCTACGAATGGTGAAAAGTCACCTGTTTGCTATATCAAAGGATCTTAGTCATTTATATAAACACTTGTTTGGTATTCTTCTTTTCTATTTCCCTCGTGCCTTAACATCCCAACAACTTGTTGGTTTCCAAGATTTTAGTAATATCAAGTATTCGTTTTCCTTTTCTGACTGTCGAATGTAGAAGCATGAACAGTAATGAGTTTTCCCCCAAGTTTGTGCATTTGTACTTTTAATTGATCTAAGTTCAATAAAATACTTTTAAAGTTAGATTGATCTGACCCATTTCTAGCCAATTTTCTGATTTAGTTTGGCCATGCACGACAAGCGAGTAGAAAATGTGGCCCTCACTATTTCCTCAAAAGGGTCGCGACATTTTTCTGTATTAATCATCTTTCCTTTTTCAACTAAGAAATATGAATGCCTTTTGAATTAAAGTTTTTGACATGCAAAACGTTTTCCATTTCAATTATATTAAAAACTGCTTTCGGCGTAAAACCCATAAGGCCAACACACGGGCCTACTTCTTTTGGCAACCGCAATGAGCTTAAAAGTCTTAATCATACTTACTTGAAGTTTGTGTCTGTACATGCATGCATATGTTTCTTTTTGAAAGCGATAGCGCCCAACGCTAAAATCGCCCTAGCCTAGGCTCGAGCAGCTAGTCGCTCGGTCACACAAAAAGGCAAAGTAGGCTCACCAGTCACCAGTCGCTTGGAGTCAAAATGTTCATGAGAGAGGTTGAATTAAAGTTTTTAAATTTTGACACGGGTCTAAATAACATTTTTTCAAAATTTTTCATATATGGCAAGTAAATTTTTTTAAAATTTACGTATAATTTTTTTATTTTTTATTTCTGAGGTGGGGGCGAGGGCCCATGTAGGCTCGGCCCCTGGAAGTAGTGATTGCGACTGCAAAGATAATAATCAAGCCTTCTGTCATATCCATCTAAGACGATAAGACCCAAAGAGAATGGGGATGGTGCTGGGCCATGGCTGTTAGGTGTGCAGTCATGATTCAACTGTCATGGCTGTCATCCCTTGCGTAAGCCTAATAGTTTCTAAGGATTTCTACATCTTTATACTGTTCTCAAGGAGGTTTATTAAGGTCAGATAGGTGGAAGGTCTAACTATGAATAAGAATCTCAGCCTGATGAAACAAACACAACTTAAAATTCGTGAATCGGTTTCATTATATATATTATTAGTGTTATATCTGATAGTTACAATCAGGCCTTATGTATGCATTCGGCATGAATTATTTCGAACAATGGTAAATAACTAGAGATAATATTATCACCTTAAGGCCTATACATATATATTGTGTGTGTGTCATTATCATAAAATTTAGACATGAAAACACCAATTATTTGTAAGGTGTTCATATGCCCATATTTGTTTAGGAATTATATAATCTTAATTTGTTTTTTTCGCTACTACAAGAATGTAGATAAAAATACTTTTCATTTGTAAAAGACAAAAAGGTAATTCTGAAGGGGTGTAAGTACACCTGGGACACATAAGGAAAAACATCTCAAGGAGTGCAGTGCAATCGGGCCGCAAGGTAGATTACAATCAAAGAGTTTATGGAATTCGTGGTCACTGTCATGCTTTAGTGTATTGCTCTTCTTTGCTACAAACTAAATGTATATAATATCTACAACAGTGTGCGTTTTATGCATATGCAAAAGATGGTTTCTTATAAGTAAACATTAAGAGAAAAGAACCTGTTTGAAGAATTTATAAATTACTTCATAATGCAATAGAGTAGTTTTTCACAAAAAAGATAGATAATAATCAGCAGCTTCAATGATGTAATTCTAACATTTATAGTTATAATGTTTCTTGGGACGGACATCATACATATAAAGATCTTGTATCTTCACTAAGGATAAAATAAAATATATACTTAGACGACGCACTGCTCGATAACAGGTACAACATGATCTGCAAATATGCTAATTCCTTCCTTTTTCATCTAACATTAAAAATAGTTCATGTGAGTAATTAATTACAAAACAAGGCCTCAATCTCCCACGGTTTTAATCTCCTAGATACAACCATCAAATGGTAGTAAAATAATCCACATTTCTCTTATCCATTTACTCTGCAATGAAGATCATGTGCTGGTTAACCTACCATAATATGTTAATTAAGAAAGGCAACCTACTGTCATAAATTAAATCAAGATTCCTACCAAACGTCCATATAAAAAAGAAAAAGAAAGTGGTACTTGTCAAACAACTTGAAAATTCCGTAATAGCAACTGAGGAAAAAAAAAAAGTAATTTCAATACGTGAAATGTTTTTTTCCTTCACAAATTCAAAGGTATATATAAATGCAACATTTTTAAATTTACCATATTTTGAAAAATGAAAATAATATATATATATATATATATATATATATATATATATATATATATATATATATATATATATATATATATATATATATATGTCATTTCTTTTAAATTTACAATCATATATTTGTTCGATTAAATGCTGAATTTAGATTAAACATCAGATTTTTCATATTTTTCTTAATTGCTTACATGTTTACATATTTTGCATCTATCTACAGCTAGATTCTTAAAATCCAACTAAAAACATTCGACGCATGTATCAATGACATATTTAGAGAGTTATATAATTTAAAGATTACATATAGAGTGTGTGGTCCTCTATCACATGAGAAATAAAGATTGAAAAGTTGGATGTGGCAATTAGCTGTGAGTCACTCAAGCAAATCCATTGGATAACACACAATAGTTTGTGCTCGTATAACTCACGAAGCCATTAGTTCATGATCGAATTAGTTTATAAGGAAGAGTGTTAGTGGCGGTAGGCTGCTAGCTGTTTGAAAGCTATTTTTCTTTCTTCTATTCGGTCACTCAAGTTGGAAAGCGCAAGGTGAAGGTGCGCAGGAATTGTGGAATTGCTAGCATGGTGAGTGGGACAAGTCCGTTCTTGAGAAAAAAAGGCCGAAGTTTCTTCCCAACTCTCTTATCCACAAAGTCCTGGATTGCTTCGGGATACAGTTATTTTCTTCAACTTGAAAGTAGTGTTTGCTAGCATTTGCAAGTCAGAGGAAAAGCACAACCGATAATCAAATTGATAACCGAGCTTTCACCTGCAGCATAACCGGCTACACTACGCCTCTTAGCAAATCCGTTTTTGGGGAACTGAGCTCGTAGTTTATATTCAGTGGCTCATTTCTTTTTTATATTGTTGATCTTATCTTACAGCAAACCAGCCATTTTCATGTACTTCAATTAATGAAGCCTGCTCTCATAGTAGATGAATTGGTATATTTTCCTGCATATATAAGCATATGTAGCTTGAGATTGGTAAATTTGCTTCACCAAGAGGATGTGCCACTTTGGACCAAGTTCTGTCCTGCCTATGAGTACCTAAAGCGAAGAACAGCTTTCGAAGGCAAAAGCACATGGTAATGCCTATATGGAATAACATAAACAGTTTTATTTAGTTGATCTTCTCAAGATGAATGGTCAGAGAAAAACAAAAAATATTGCATTTTAGTGCTCTAGTGTTAATTAATTAACAACTATTTTTTTCCCCGTTACTTTTCTTTCAATGATCTATCTTCTCAACGAACAAGATGATTACTTATAGGTCTCTACTAGCACTTAAAAGATCTGGTACCTACTAATTTTTGTATGCATGTTCTAGACTTTTAAGTATCAAACTCATTACCAATAATTTAAACCTTTGATACGTTTTCGATGTTGATAGTGGTACGCACCAAATAAGAAAAATGTCTTATCATATTTTTCTTTCAACCATTTATCTGAACAGAGTACAAGACGAGTCTTTTCGCACCTACATATACAATAAAGTGGTTTGACAAGTTTTATTAATAATTAAAGTTGCACTGTACGGCATCATTTATATTTTCTGAAAAATGGCATTGATAATAACGCTGGGTGATTTATAAATAAGAAAACTAAATGCGCCACGATAAATTTACATGATATTCATATAAGAAAAATGTTGATTTCAGAATCGAGGAGACAAATGGGGGCCCAAAGGAAGCAAGTACCCAACGCGAAGGCAGGGGGAGGCCGATGCCAAGATGAAAGCAATGAAAGTCACTAGGCCGTAACGACTAGCGGTTTTGATGAGATCTGCGGGCCGCGATTTCATTAGCAACATCCCATTATTGATCGATACTTTTCAAGTAAGTCTGTCGACTTTGCTTCTACATTTGAAGCTCTAAACTCCAGGGCCTACGGCCGCGGCCATGGCGGCACTGCAGGGGCGGAGTCAAGATTTTTTTTATGGACGGGCCAAATAATCCATGAGCGACGAGTTGGGCTAAACTAAAAAAATTTGATTTTTTCAATATAAATTTTTTTTTTCCTGTGCTCACCCGGGCCATGGCCTAGGCGGCCCACCTCCCTTCGCCCCTGCTTGTTTGTCTCTTCTTTCCATTTTAACATTGAGTGGAATTAGAGAAAACAGTAGCGGAGGTATGTGTGGGCTGGTGTGGGACACCGCTCTTTATGCCAGCCAACAAAAAGTTTATTACAAGGGAGCTGGATCTATTAGTGCCTATACTAGACTCATGTTAATGCTCCATAAGCACCAAACCTACTGAGGTTAGTGCCCTTTTGATTAAATTTTTTTACTACACCACCCCCTATTCCTCGTTTATTTGAAAAGCAAATATTTTTTTTTTGTTTTTTTTTTTAATTTAATTTTTTGGGCATGTTTGGGTGACATCTAGTTAAAATTAGGTTTTTAAAGAACCCAATTTTTGAGAAAACGACGGACTCGAAAGGGCGTGAATGATCCGTCCTTGAATGTGGCTTTGGTTTTGATTAAATGTACTATGTTGTGTTACACATATATATATATATATATATATATATATATATATATATATATATATATATATATATATATTGATAAGAAGATAAATTATTATATTATATGAATTTATGGTTTACTACGGTTCCACAAAAAATTTCTGGTTCTGAACTCGTAGACTCTAAAAAAAAGGAAGAAATGACGATTGTTCATTTTCTATAGAAAAAAAGTGACATAAAAAGGAAAAACATTCCTAGCTTGTACATTAGACATCCTTTGCTTGGTTATGCTGAAGAATTTTGTTTGTGGTGGCATAATGCCCCCTGGTTTTGCTCCCCTTCATTTTTATTTTTAGGGAGTTAACTGGGGTTATGTTCTGTCACACGCGTTCTTGGTCTTTAGATGTTAGTTTCTCAGTTGATATAATAATAGAAGAGTGATGATATACAGTAATAGACGATGATGCAATTTACTTTAACAGTAATAAATAAACTTAAATTAGAAAAGCATATAATCTAAGATACGAGGATGTGCTGGGCAATGTTCAGGCCATCAATTTCTACCAAAGAACTGATCTTAAGAAAAATGGATTGGATCTTAGAATCTATCACTCTAGATAAGTTAAAATTAGTATTATCAAAATTGGCCGATTAAAATCACTGGCGACGCATGTTTTTTTTGCTCTTTTTAAATTTTAAGTTTCCTTCCTATTCTTAACCATTCTGGTATTTTTATTTATTTTTCAAAAATAAATGAAGAATTTTTTTTTAAATCTTATACCACTGATAAGAACTTAACCCAATCAAATTCCTTGGTTGTGTTCGAACCGTAGTTACTTATAAAGATGCCGATTCTCTAATTCAAGGTGGGTCAACCTTGCTTCCACAAAAAAAGTTGAAGCAAAGCACCATATCCCTTCTCATCTGGATTCTCTCTCCCGTACTGCTAGCATTTCTAGCATCTTAACTTATTCTTCATTTTCTCTTCGATCACGTTTTAGTTATTTAAGTTTTAGATTCTTTTCTACCTGTTTTCTTATAAAGCATCTATTAAGATAAGACGAATGATCAAAGATGATTCCTTATGAGTATAACACTTAAGTCTGTCTGCTACGTACAATGTACATATTATTGAATTCGAAAGAAAAGATAAGCCGAGTGGTAAGACTTGAGCTTTTGTTTGGAAGTGAAATTGTGTACCGTATTTAGGAATGTTCATGAACTCCAATGTGCATGGAAAAGTTCATTGGTAATATATTTTATTATATATAGTCCACCAACCTTAATCATTCGCTAAAATTATTGGGGCTCTTGAACTTTTTTCCTGGCAAGATAGAAAGAAGAAAAGGAGGAATATTTTCCGTCACTTCAAACGCCATCAAGCCCACATTATTTGTTGTTACGAACCTTTCTTATCGGGAAAAATGGAAAGAAAAGGATCAACTATAGTGTATAGAAACAACTACGTCCACACAAGTTGTTGAAACCTGGTTGCCTTTTCGTGCACAACGAGGGAGGGACGTGGTTGCGAATGGTCAGGTCTTTTTCGTTCCAATATGCGGTTGGAGTCGGATAACGAGGGACCCTTTTTCTCTTTCGTCCATACAAGAAGAGATGGATTCGATAAGAGCAGGGGCGGAGTCGGGATCTTCTTTAGGGGCGAGCCGGAGTCCGACCTCTGGATCCTGGTAGGGCCAAACTGAATTCTAATACAAAAAATACATTACGCAATTAAAAAATATTGTTTTTTTCAATGTAAAAGAAAAAAAATCATTGGTTGGGGTGGAGCCATGGCCTAGGTAGCCCCCCCTTCCCTCCGCCCCTGGATAAGAGATTGATCAAATCCCATTGTGATTAGTTCGCATCCTCAGTTGGATGTTATCCGATTCTAGTTAATCAAAGTCACACCCAAATTCGGACTTGAAAATTTCAGATTTGACAAAGGTAAGAACCGATTTTATTGTATAAATCAAGTCTCATAGCTGAACAGATCCGGTTTTGGGTAGTAGCTAGACAGATCTTAACGAGCCATTTCGAGAGAGATGAAACCTATCCAGGGGCAGAGAGAGGGGGCCTGCTTAGGCCATGGCCCCACCCCAACCAAATGAAAAAAAAAAAAAAAATACAACATAGAAATTGAACCCACAAAACTCAGCCCCTCATTTGGTCCATTCTTAAAAAAAATTTTGGCTCCGCCCTTGAACCTATCACTTTCCCTTGTTCTCGGGGTCAACTCAAGTGTTGTGCATGCCACTATTTACGAGCCCACCAAACCTGCCAATGCCCCTAGAACACACGAGGTTCATGAAGGCAGGCAATGCATCTCAATGCGTACATTTGCATCTTAATAAGCAGCATGGAGAAAATTTTGTAGCGATGCAATTCAATAATAAGCTTTGGAAAACGTATGGTTGCGTGCTTTTTGTCCACCTTGAAGATGAATGGCGTGTCATCCGCTGCTTGCTTGTCCAGTCTTCAGTTGTGAACTTTATCATGGGCGACGAAATTTTGATCAAGCGAAGAAAAGAGGAGCGGAAGAAGGTGTGATGCTGTGGTTTCAGAAAATATGTCTCCACAATACATGACCAAAAGATACTGTTATTGTTCAAAGTTCAAACAAATATAGTGTGCATTATGTTCAGCGTTTGATTCTTGGATCTAGCAACGACATCTACATTCACATCATGTTTCTTGAAACAAAAGCGTGGTGATTCTACAAAGATTTATGTTAAGAACAAGTGTTTCAAAAATTCAGTGCTGTTCTTCTCAAATGCCTCGAACGTAACCAATATTTGGGATGTGACTTTCGGTATATTTCTGTTGTGCAACTCATTGGAGGCAGATTTAAAAGTTGTTTAGGTTACACCAATCTGAAATTTTTGACATTCCAACTGGGTTTAACAAGCTGGAGTAATGAACATCTCCAAACCCAAAACAGTATTTTGTTGGGGTTGACTGATTCTATCCATACCCTCCTTTCTATCCATACCCTCCTTTCTGTTTTCTGCATACCTTTTTCTGGTTGCCGTTGTGGCATCACAATGGGGGCCATAGCTCTTCAATTAATCACAGTGTGAAGCTTGACTTAGTGGACAGCACATGATTTAGTGCAGGACTTTAATTATGAGAAGCAAACAGTGGGAATAGAGACAGAAAATATGTGAGTTATATGGGCTAGTGTGAGCCAATTTCTATAGTTCCGGTACTAATATTACGAAACACTAGTTTCAGATGTCTGCCACCAAGATGAAATGGTGGTCATCCTTGAACTATGGTTTCTAATTACCGGTGAATATTGAAATAATGATTGGAGGCATCGAGTCACCTGACCTCGAGCACGACCAACTTCAAATTCCAGTTAGCAAAGGGTCGGATTCAATTTGATTAGAACTTGAGCTCTGTTCCAAATAAGAAACTGCGCACAAAATTTCTATAGGGTTGATTACAGAGGGACCTTGATTTCATTGCCAAACCTGAACAATCAAGCCTAGAATGGGGGAGTTATTATAGGATCGACGATTTGACATGTTGAAGGGGAATGTGCTGTGTCCCCCACGTCAGGCGCAGAAAAGGAAGCCTCTTTCCGCAGTCCCGCAGCATGGGTAATCCGTTTCTGTGGGACTTGATTCACACTGACATTTCACAGCATGAGAGAATTGTTTTCCTCTCAGGAAAGTCAATCCTCTTATAACCAAACAAGAACTTCAAGTTTTTCAACCACTTTTCATGGAATTTCCTGCCTTGACATACCAACAAAAAAGGATCCCATTCAGACTGAGTTCTGATCCACAGTTTATCAGCTTTAACACAAAAAGTGTTGGATCTGGGGTGATGACCAGGTCTGCTGTTCACTTTTCATGGTGTGTGGGCTTGGAGTTTGGGAAGTTGGGAGCCCCGGAGCTGCCCCTTGGATACAAACTCTGCGAGTTATGATGAAGGCCACCTCCCACGGGAATGAGAGTAAAGAACTGTGGCCCAGCCCACTGGCTGGCAAGTCAGGGTTCAGACCTCTCCCTTTTTTTCCTCAACACTAGACTCTTCTGTCAACCATCAAACTCTTCTTTTTTTAACTGACAAGGCAAAACCAAAGGCTTCCTATGGTTCAATGGAATAAATTAATATTCGACATGAGAGAGAGTGACGAAGAGAGAGAGAGAGAGAGGCCCATTGTAAAGGAGAAGGGAGCCCCCGGGTTTCGAATTCCGTTGAGAACTTAAATGAAAACCGCCCTTTCTTCTTGGCGGAAGTAAACGTATATATACTTATTCATTTCCCTTCCAGCATCTGAGAGGTAGCACAACAAATGCAATCCTAGAACACCCACAACCACAAGAAATGGCAACGATCGAGACCACCAAAATACAGCGCCTCTTTGATGCCTGCAACGCTGTCTTCGCAGACCAGGACCCTCCCACTTACAGACAGATCCAGTGGCTTCGACGCATATTGGGTACAATTCTATCTGATATCACACACAACCTCTCTCTCTCTCTTTGTATAGATCTTTCTGTCTGTCTCTTACACATATTCTTTCTTGGTGTTGCTTCTGCAGATTCAATAGAAGCCGAAGATGTTGGTATTAATGAGTTTGGTCATGTGGAAGGATCACCAGAGTCCCCTGGAAGCAAAAGACTGATAGATGGCCAATCCTTGTCCAACATCACGTATATTCATATATATGAATCAGAGTTCTTCTCTGTGAGTTTCCTTCCTGTCTGCCCTTTCTGAAACCTGTAGGAGGGAACTTAATTGAGGTTATTTGTTTTGTTCTTTCCAGATGGGCGTCTTCTGTTTCCCGGCCGGAGCAAGCCTGCCGTTTCACGACCATCCGAGCATGACAGTGCTCAGCAAGTTACTGTATGGCTCCATGTACGTCAAAGCCTACGATTGGGTTCTTCCCACCGACGTGGCCCATATGAAAGATCGCCATACCCGAACAGGTCTGTATCTTCTTCAACTGCGCGTAAAACTCAGAGACAGGTGTCAAACATGTACAACGCGTCTCTTTCTTTTGCCTAGTAATTTAAAGCCTCCCCCCAACCTCCTTCTCTCTCTCTCTGCAACAGAGAGAAAGAGTCGCCATGAAGTTACTGTTGGTAATAATGGAGAATAAATTAAAAGGAGGGATCTCAAGAGAGTGGAAGACATGGTGGTCCCTGAACTGAAGCGTCTCTCTCTGATTGTTTGCCTTTGATCATGTGGTCAATAGCGGTTGAACTTTCAATGGGTGCAGTGGGGCTGGCGGGACTGGCGGTGGACGAGGTGTTGGAAGCGCCGTGCGAGCCCAGCGTCTTGTTCCCGAGGAGTGGCGGCAACATTCACTCCTTCACGGCATTAGCGCCGAGTGCAATCCTCGACGTGCTCTCCCCTCCTTACTCAGACGAGTTCGGAAGGCCCTCCACTTACTTCAACGAGCTACCCATCTGTGCCCTACCAGGTCTGTTTAATTTCTTGCACTTCTTCTTCTTCTTCTTAGGTTGATTCATTAGAGATTGGTTAGTGGCTACATGTGTTTTTGTTTGTTCCTTTCAGGGTATGCGATTTTAGAAGAGAGGGAGTTGCCTAAAGACTTGACAGTGGAAGGAGCTCCGTATCTTGGGCCCAAACTCATGGATATTGAGGAAAGTTGATGATCAAACGGAGCGGTGACTGAGTTTGATCCTTATTGTACATATATATGTATGCAGATCTTTATGAAGACCACCTTCCTGGAGTAGACATCCAGTGCATGAATATAGCAGAAAAAAGTTTTCCTGTTCATATATATATATATATACACTTTTGCGTCCCTCATTAGGGAGTGAGAGAGAATCGAGGCGCGGCGAAATACGTGTTTCAGAACACAGATGGGTCTGAGATAGATTTTCTAGTTTCCAGCATCTTCTTGAATAAGTCTGTTGAAAGAAACATTTAAAAAGAAGGAATCACTTAGTCTACGGGATGAGTGTTGATGGGAGAAGATGAACAATTTGTTAAGAGAAAAGAAATCGAGATCTGCTTAGTCTTGAAGCTGAGTGGTAATGGAGATAAGATGGAGGGATATATTTATTTACAGTGGTTGCTGTTGAGTTATTGGGACGGTGGTGGTGCATTCTCTCATGACGTGAGATTTTCAGGAAAGATCGTTGATTACCTAACGTGATTTCTTGCGGTGGCTCCTTGAGATTTCCATCGTTAACCAAAAAGTCTCCCCACGACTGTAACTGCAGGAAAAACTCCAGCTCCCTTTCTCCTTTCTGTCTAATAAAATATAATACTTATCGTGCAAGAAACCGGAAGATTTATCAAACATATAATATTGACATCTACCAGATTCTACATTCATATGTTAGGGCTGTGGTGCCATTGGTCGTTAATTAAGTTCTTACTTTTTATCTGAACTCTACACCATGCTTGTACCGTTCATATCACAAATTGGGCATCGTCACTCAGACAAGTCAATTAATGGGGTCAAGTCTACATCTTCGTGAGTCTCCTTATAAGAAACAGGGCATCTGTTGCAGAATAGTAGGTCCAACTTCAGTCATATGGTGTTCCATTTTATATATGTCCGCTGCATTTTATAATATCCAGCCATGCTCATCTCCAGCTTAATCTACTGATCTACCTTGTCTCTCTCTCTCTTGTCCTTGCCTCAGTACGATTGACCAAAGCCAAGCCTATTGTTATTGACACCAACCTGTTTCCCTAACAACAAAAGAAAAGCTTGAAATGGTTGTCATCATCTCACAACGAAGTGAACAAATTGAGTCATTAATTTGCTAGGAGACAAGACCGGAACTGTAACTATTTAGGCCGGACTTAGATAGATCAGGGAAGGGCAAAACTTTTTTCAGGATTACCTCTTTCTGGTGAACAGAAAGTTAACAATCTACTTCTTAAATAATACCCAAAGACCTTTCATTTCCCTTGCTTATGTCGGGTTGTGTGAGAATTTTAGTTGGGTACATTATACTCTTCTTCGACTTGATATCACATTTTATCGTTTAAAAGAATAAAACCCAAAAGAATCAAAGTGACTTACCCGGCCAAGTATGCTACAGCCCTTTGAAAATCAAAATTTACCACATACCTTTGCATCAAATAGTGAGAAAATTTTTCTGGATATTTTCACCTACTTTTCGGGGATCGGCTCTTTTTTGTTCTGAAATGTTTCGACTGCCATTTTTGCGGGAGTCGGAGATCATGCGGAATTAAGATTGTGCAGTGGCTTAAGGAAAAGGAAAAGTTAAAATTCTTGGGAAACTTGCGAGCAGCACAAACAATCTGATTCTAAGTACCGAAGAAAGCAACCGATTTAATAAACTATTCTGTGGGGCTTACAGCCCAAGCAATTATTATGACTGGGGAGGGTCGCCGGCAATGAACAACCGGCCGGCCATCATGGGTTCAAACTTCACGGTCGCCCTTTTAACTCGGAGAAAGCGCTGCTCTTGGCTCTTAAAAGTTCAAGGGGGCCGATCTACTTCGATGTCGATTCTGGTTTTAAACTATTACAGCCAGAAGTCTTTCACCTCAAGAGCGACTTACTTTTTGCTGCTTGGCCGATCGATCAGGTGGGCATCCTGAAAGATCTTTGAGGACATCGCTTGCTCAAGTTTTTCCAGATTCCTGCATTAAACTCCGTGGGAAACAGAGAAAAATTAAGATGCCTCTTCTGATCCTTTTTTCTTTGTGCCTTTTGACTTTGGTTGGCACCAAACGAACCAGTAAATTGATATTAGTGCAATAGAACGTGTCCCACATTGCGTTTGCACCCAATGTTGGACAAGGAATTCATGCCATGGTGCTGAAAGAAACACGGCCACATGATCTGGTTGCCTATTCTTGGGCATCACTATCAATCAAATGTTGCACATCCATTTACTAATTCAAAATGTGAACTGTTGTTGGTAGTCTTTATTATCATGATTGCTTTCTGATAGTCTCTCTCTCTCCCTGTCTCTTTCTGACATGTCTCTTTCTGACATTGGTGGTCAGTGAAGCAGGTGGCGGTGAAACACAATCAATGGGTGGAAAAAATATAAACAGGAAAAGAGTTGAGGCCGAGACAGTTGGCGGTTGTTTCAGTACAGCAGATCTCAAGTCCTGGGCTTTATATCATATCACCTTAAACTAAAGATCTCAAGTTCTGCGTGTCGTAAGTTTCGAACCAGAATTTGAGAATCTTCTTTAACCCTTCATCGACTTCTAGTCAGGACTTCAGATCCTTGAACTAAAGATGCGTCTTTCAGACAAAAAGATCTAAGATACTTGATAAAATCAAAGATCCAAAATTCTGAGATCTTAGATTATTAAGATTCAGAATCTCAAGATCTTAGATCGCTTCACAGATTACCACGTCCCCTCCCCAGAGCAATGAAGTCCACCTACGCCTGCAAGAAATATTGGAACTCATAAATGTGGAACTACTTGATGTTCCCACAGTACTATATTGCAGAGGGCAAACATAGACAAAATCATAGTTTTTTCCTTAATTGACTAAAATACACTAGAGATGAAGACAAAATCATCCACCCAAATTCCAAAAGACCCCGGCTAGTAACCCCTGTTATCAACATTACATATCCTATTTATGCTCTGCATTGCCAAAATGCAGGGGCTGATAAGATCTTTCTCTTCAAATACAGCCCAGTTTGGGGGCGATAAGAGTTTTCCAAATAGATATGATACGTTTTTTGTGTCCCGACATGCTTTAGAATTCCTTAGCACCATGTAGCTCATAACTGTGTCAAGCTTTCTCAAGAACTTATATCAGAACCAAAACTTTTGACTACTCATATTTCGTTAGGCTGATCCATCTTAGCTTTGGAAGAGAAGTTGGGTGGGAACGACCACTCAATTATCTCTTAAGCACATGCTTAGAGTCCAGAAAGGGTAGAAAACACAGAGATATGTCTAATGTCTCCCAAGTCATTGCGCAGAAAAATGTTGAATCTTCATCTCTACTTGCTTTTGTGCCCCACACATGGTTCCTGTCAAGAGCTAACACTGGCTGTCTCATTCCAACCAAAAGTATACGTGTTCCTAAATATTGTTTGCCCAATTACTGGATGCTAACAATGCAGTCATTGTGAGTGTTTTTTTCAACTCAAAGGCCCATGAAGCCTTCTATCCAAGAAGGCCAATCAAAGGCTACAAAATTTAGTTCTTTCATGCTCATGTGCTTCCAGACGTATCGATTAAACTTGAATCGTCTCTCAGTTGGACACCCTCCTCGCTGTCTACCATATCCTACTTCACCTGTCCCAGTTCAGCTTGTTCCGTGTCTCAAGCAATTGCCCTGTCAGAAAATGAATTTGCACAGTCGAACGCAACGTGGTGCTGCTGTATCTAATAAACAAGATTTAAAACAAGTTACAGTAAGGTCTCTAGCTTGATTCTCATGGGCACTAAAACTTTAAGTACCTAGATTGAAAGGTACACCACTACCATCATTGATGGTAATGCAGCCCTAAACCCAGGGAGAATGGGGAGGAATTTGGACTTCGTTTCTGGGCATTAGATTGTTAACCTTCTGCTCACCTGGTAGGGCTGTACTGTATATGCTCCAAGTATGAGCTTTTTTCTTGTAAGTTCAACAATCAATCGAATTAAACATCATCAGATATATAATGTAGAGATACTTTCCTCCTGCAGCAGAGATCTGTTTGTTTGATTCTGTAGTGGAAACTCAAGAAATGCCTGACTGAAACTGACTGTTATCAGATCAGTCACGCTAAGGACTATCATTAAATGTTTGAAGAATTGTTGCAACGAAATAGACGATTGCCGCCCCATTAACGTGTTCAGCTTTCATGGTTGGCATTGCTGTACATGTCAGTTTCTCACGTTCCAAAAAATTGCTCCATTCTGCGTGTAATAAAAAGGTGCATTCAGATGTTGCACCACTCATCATCTGGGTCACCACATCATTTTCCACAACTTAGAAAGTGCTTGCCGAGGAAATCAGATGTAGGAACTTAGAGATTTCTGAAAGTGGAGAAACTGAAGACAAATGGTTGGGTTCGACAGTGAAACATTATTCGTGGAAAATGAAGGCCGATATAATTGGATATGTTTGGATACATTCACCGAAACTAAAACCAACTAGTGTAGATATACGTGTTAAGCACAACAAGTTTGAACAGTTGGCTCCACCTGGTGAAATGTTCTTCACTAATTTTTTTTTGAAAGACACGCAAGGCCGGGGATGCCCAAGGCTCCGATTCATTTTCCTCCATTGTGTTCCTTCAAAATCAAAACAAATTCAACAGATTTGGAGCGGACTCGGTGGTCTTTTTCATTAATTTTTACAGGTCGCTGAGAAATGCTTTCAGGAAATCGATGTCGAATTCCGACCATGAGCAGCATTTACTCAGGCCGCTGCCATCGACAAGCGCCAGATCACCCAATGAAAAGCCATTCTCTGGCATTTTTCCACCATGAAAATCTAACTTCTGGATTAGGGCCACCATCAAGCTTCAACTCAGAGAGCAAGTTTCACAAAATTTATTTGTGGCATGCAGTCTGAGGCCAGGAACCGGAACCATTCTGCAGCATTTCTCCGCCATGGAAATCAATATATGTCTTTGGATTGGACCACCGTCAGGCAAACTTCGACATTGAAACAGAAGGAGCTAATATAGGATCATTTTCACAAAACCAACATCCATTAACCAAAGTAGAACCAACCGAATTGCTCCGTGATTTAGCAATTTAATTACTTGCACAAAACATCGAGCAATTGCTTGCACTTTAAAGGTATTTTTCCTTGTTTCTTTTCTACATTCTGACCATATGCATGAATGCTATATCTATTGTTGAAAACATAGAAGTCCAATATGTACATGTGAAATTAAGATCTCATAATCTATGAAATTTGGAAAATTTGAAGTCGTCAGATTTTAGATCCTCATAAAGTCCTTATTAAATATTAGATCATTGACCCGTAAGCGAGTGGTTTCCTACGCTTCAATCTGTAGAAATCACATCCTTGCAGTTAAAACTTGGAAACTAAGAAAACCCAAGAAAACTAATCAGTGAATTTTATATATTTACAGTTAAAATTTGGGAAGCAAGAAAACCCAAAAAAGCTCTTCAGCAATTACATGGCGCAGGATCCGTCCATCTCCTTTAACATAGTTTCACTTAGGGGTGTTTGATGGCCTTGAATTTCAAGTTTAGAACTAAAATTCTAAAAAAAAAAACCACCTCAAACTGAATTTGGACGAAAATTCCAGTTCTAGTTTCTATTTGTGTTTGCTAGTCTAAAACTTTAATTTAAGGATTGAAAATGACGTGTTTGATAAAGGAGGAATTAAGATTCTAAATTTGAACTAAAAGGGTCATGACATGTACAATAAAGAGAGATCAAAAAAATTCCAAACTTCTGAAATCATGATAATTTCACTCCCCCAAAGATAGACCACAATTCCGAAATTTTGATCGAAGAATAAATCTACAATTCTAGAATCAAAACCCTTTGTTTGATAACACAATTCTCATTTCATCAAAAATAATAATTTTAATTATAGAATCCCACAATTCCTCCCTCATCAAACACCCCCTTGCAGTTTATCTTGAATTCGAGCTCCTATATCCCACAGCTTGATCTTCTCATATCTTGGACCTCGTCTTCCAAAAATGACCAAACCCCATAAGGCCATAACCCAACCCACAATTCTATTTTTAAGGATCTCCCAATATTTTGAAAAAGTGAACTCCACGACCCCCATTCTCAAGAAGAAAATCCTATTGAAGCATACCAAACTTCAGGATGATATAGGCAGTTAAAGATTTCCATCGACTAGTATATATATATATATATATATATATAGCCTCACATGCATAAGCACCTGTATATATTTAGGAGCTGCTAACTGTTGATATTCTTCATTGTACTTCATTTATAAACTCACACACAAACACTATTAGGAACAATACACAATAAACTCTCATCTCGCACTTTCAAGAGGGGGTTAGAAGCAACAAGGAAGAAGACAACGATTTACGTGGTTCAGAGCAATAATCTCCTACGTCCACGGTCGCACAGATCTCTTGTATTCTCTCTCTCAGATGAACACACACAGACAGACACACATAGCGGCGGCCATCCTCTAAACATAAGGATTAAGGCAAACCCGCGGTATTGCATATGAGTGTCCAGTATGGATCAAGTTCCATACACCAACAAACACAAGATAGGATTCTTCAATTTTTCCAACCACTCGTAGACGAAGGGACCATTTTAGAAAGAGCACTGGATTGAATGGTTCGTTTGGACACAAATACCGGAGGCATTATGTGTGTCCCTGTGATGTAGCTGACTGACTGAGTGAACAACACGGAGGAATATTTTCATGTGGTTCTCATAAAAAGATGAATTTGGCATTCTTCCAACTTCTTGCCTTTGAAACTTAGTGGGAATAAAAATGTCTGCATTTCAACAATGGAAGGTTATCCACAACTATTCAGTTAGCGTCAAAATCATGCCAAAGTTAAAATACATTTTTGGAGAGAGCAATTGGATAAAGAACAACAACTAGTGTGGAGTCCATCACATGACTAACTAGAGTTGCTGAGTTATTGTTTTTCATCTAATGAGTTGAACTTGTAGTTACGTTTATGTTAAATGATTTAATTGATCATAATCAAAAGTTAGTATGAATGCCAAAGGGATTTGAGTAATCATTTCTTTCATTGTAGTTAATCCAATGAGTTGCTTGTTATGACATTTATATTGATCGATTTAAATGATCGTAATTACAAGTTCATATGAATATAAATGAAATTTAAGTCATTAATTTGTTTTATTATAGTTCATCTAATAAGTTGAACTTGTAATCAAATTTATATTGATTGATTTAAATGATTGTAATCACAAGTTCATATGAATACTAATAAGATATACGACAGTTCATTAATTCTATTACAAATAATATAATATGTTTAACTTGTAGTTCCATCTATATTGACATGTTTGGGTTGGTGTGTTTTTTTTGTCCAAGATATCAAACGCCCCGGAAAGGTGTTCTCGTGTCAAACTTGAATGTATACTTTCTCTAATGCGTGGGGACCTACAGCTTTATGCCAGAAAAAAAGGGAGAGATTCAATTATTGTGCCTTCCAGTGATGAATAGTCGAGGACTTTCTTATCCATATGTTGGCCAAAATAAAGTATTCCACCAAGAACTATTTCCATATTCTTTTTGAAAAAGCATATTAAATATTTGTTTATGTAAAAAGATGCATGAACAAGACTTGGAAAAGAAAAAATTTCAGAATAAATAATTGCAAGGTATTCCCTTTTTCAGGAGACCTTTTTTTCACCTTTTGGTTCTCTGATCTATACACTATACACATTTTTTTGTATATAGAGAATCTTGCCCTACATTTTAAATTGCAGATCAAAAGCATCGGTAACTTAATCTGCAGCACATTTATGGAAATGTTGTTTCTTCCTGCTGTAACCAGCAGTTACATAGACTGAATTATAAAAATCCCATTTCTTTTTCTTTTTAAGTCTTAATTAATTACCTAAACCAGCATTGTTTAGAATAAATACAGAATTAATCCATCGATTATAATTAAATCAGTCAATCGAGTTGCTTTGATTCAAACCCTTCTTGGCACATTAATAATTTTATTATATTTTTATTGGTTTAACATTTCCAATTTCTTAAAAAAAAATACGAGTTTTAGTATTTTCGCTAATTCAGGGGATTCTCTAAATCTTTTTACGGATTATTTGAATCAGAAACTGAATTTAACTTGTACTACTAAATGCTAACGTACGTTATCTAGGGATGCCAATGACTGAGGAAAATGAGTTGGATCCGATCTCAGACTTCGCACATAGTTCAGGTGACAAAAACTTAAATGTGATATTCTTTAAAATGATTCGGGCGAATTATATATAAATTTCATATCTTAAGCCTATCAAATTCGGAATCATTTCCAGAATTTCAAGCTTAAAGATCTGGCTAAATTAAATACGGCAAATGGTGGATCCAATTGACCAAGTTGAATGTGGTAAATGATGAATCAAACCCACAAACTCATAGAAAACTGTTTTTGGACAGAGTCCAATAAAACTATTTTTGGGAGTAGCGATGAAGAGAACATTTTCACTGATGGTTCGCAAGGATTCGTCCACAATGATGAGTGCACAAGGTAAACATCAATTCAAGAAAATAAAATAGTTAACAGAATTAGTTGGTATCCTAGAGAAATGAGAGTATATATTTCATCAAAGAATGAACGAGCTTAGTGAAATTAAGCAACAGCTAGTGTTCACTAAGAAAGCTTGATATGGTACCAGTGGATGATGTTAACTTTTTATAGCTATGCATTGGAAGTTCTTTGTTTAGAAAATTGATGAACTCAGGTAGCCTTTTATAATTACTTTGGCATCCATAAGTACATCAAAAGTTAGTAGCATCTGGAATCTAGTATTAGATTCATGCCACACCAGGGAACATTGCCTTGCTTTTCGATCAATTCTTTAATAACATACATATAGTTCTAAATGACAGCCAACTAATTGATATATATTAAGCAAAAATGGGCATTGCTGAATCATATATGGTTTTATCCAATACCCATTATTGGTGGAGTCAGAAATTTTGGTTGAAGGGACACTAATTTAAGACTTTCAATATTTTTTAATATATATATATATATATAATGATGACATTAGCATTTTAAAGTTACCAGCCATCTAACAATGGTTGTACTAGTCATGATATCTTTCTTTATCTAGTACTAGTTTTTACTTTTTTTAATTTTTTTCTCCAAATCGTCCATTTGTATTTGATGAGCAGCCCAGATGGCTGCATGATTTTGGATAGTCAGAGACGATATATATATATATATATATATATATATATATATATATATATATATATATATATATATATATATATATATATATATATATATATATATATATAGGAGCGTTGAATCAGCCTAATGCGTGGCTTTTGAGATCCGGACAACACACATGACTTGGCTATTCCAGTTTCTATCAGCGGCCCCTGTATTTGGAAACTTTCATGCCAATTTTTGAGGCAAGTTGCAGACGTGTTGCTTCACCATTGCTTGCAACTAAAGTCAGAATTTTGCACAAATCAGACGATTGCATCAACATCACTAATATATATATATATATATATATATATATATATATATATATATATATATATATATATATATATATATATATATATATATATATATATATATATGAGTTACTCTAGGGATGTTCTGATTGTCGAGATGTACCAATGCATGTGCATGATCATTAAGTTGCTTTCACGATTCCAATTACTATATGGACAGGTGAAAGTAAATCATGTTTTTACATATAAGATATATTTTATAAGATTTTTACCTCTCAAAACTCGTTAGATTTGTATAATTTTTCAATTATATCTTTTCAAACATTAGGCATTTAAGAGTTTTCGGTTAAGTACTTGGGTTGCCAGACTTCAACAACAAGCATGAATGGGCAGCATTAACTATCCATTTAATATTTTATGCACATTAAACAATTTGAATGTGAATTAATATGCATATCACAATTTACCTAATAATTCCTAATGTGACATTTTATCCATTGAAAACAACAAATTCATTTGGCAATACATGAAATAGAAAATGAGTACTAGCTAAACAACTTTCTGACTATTTTTGTTTCAGATTTTCGTAGAATAGTAGTTGGTAAGAACAGTCGATGATAATCAGGGATGCTCAAAATGAATTGGACCCATTTTCAATTCATACTAACGCATTTTTATTCAATGTTACTTTCTATTTTTTTATTTCCTTTGTTTCTAATACTATTGTGATTCACTTCAGTTGATCCTGTGAGTCCTTTCCTGGCTGATTCGGTTCAAAAATTGTATTGAAACAGCATGGTATCGAAGTTCAAGCAAGCTACCCTTGTTATTTTCTCCGGTAAACAAGACTTTGAACCTTGTTCAGGTATCAGGAATGTGTGGTGCATTCTTTGTGTACTTAATTTACTTAAGGTATTCGAACTCTAATTTCTTACATATTAATTTGGTCTCTTAATTAATTTCATTACATATTTAAAATACAACATGTAACAACCTGACCCATTTTTAGGTTCGGGCCCCTGGTTCGACAGATCCCAACCCCCTCTCTATCAATTTCGACTCCAATCCAAAAAAAGCTAAGAACCAGAACAATCATTTAGTTAATAATCATCTTCACAATCTTCAATATGAGACTAAACTCATGTTCTTTTTTTCTCTATTTCTTGATCGCTTGAACCCCCTCCCTATCAATTTCGACTCCAATCCAAAAAAAACTAAGAACCAGAACAACCATTTAGTTAATAATCATCTTCACAATCTTCAATATGAGACTAAACCCATGTTCTTTTTTTCTCTATTTCTTGATCGCTGGAAGTGTATGAAAGATGAAACCCCATTTCATTCCTCCTGATTTAAGATTGTTTCCGAATCTGAATAATCTATCCTTCGATTTAGGTGTGGAGCTTTGTGCCCCACAAAGACCAACCATACATCTCATTTTTCTTTCTATACTATATATATATATAATAAGAAAACAGAAATTAATAAGATTGTTGATAATATTGATTAGGAGTTTTGTTTGGGAGATACTTTAAAACCAGATTCAGGTTTTTAGTGTAAAAGGGAGTGAAAAGCCCTAAACTAAAAAATAAAGTTTTCAGAACTCATTAAAAAACTTTTTTTAATAAAATATAATCTTTAAAAAACTAATCCGTCATCCAAACGCCTCTTATTAAAGAAGTCGTCGAGGAGGTTTCTGTGTTGCAACGTGTACACGTTTCTCCATGGCGTGTGAAAGGTCGGGCGAGGTTGCTGCCAAGTCAAAAACTCTGTGTTGGTAAAGGAAGCAAGTGGGGAACCCTCCCTCCGCCCAACCCCGTCAATTGGACCACGTCCAGCAGCTTTCGTTTACAAGTGGTGCAGAGAAAAGAGAGGAAACAAGAGGCTCTCCTCTGTTCATCCATCCCCTTACCACTCCCCGTCTCGGTTCAGAGTGTGAGGACCATTGCCCACAAGAGCTTAAGTGGAAGACAGGCCAAGGATGAGTTGTAGAAGAGAATGGTAGACTATGGATGTGGAGTGGAAGCCATGTTCATCTTCTACTCAACAAAGCTAATGAAAAGGTAGGTAGTTATGAGATGACCCATCTTTAAAAGAATCCAGCACTTGTAACCAAATATCAAAGAGATTTTGCCTCTTGATTGAGGAGGCGGGATGTTGAGCAGCCGACAGATCTACAGGGAGTTATTATTTCTGTAAAATGAGCTTGCTTCCGGCCACCTAAAGAGCATCTCATGACATCTGATGAGAACCAACTCAAAACTCTTTTTCTTTCAAGTCACTTGAGAAAGAGAAGTTACTTATTTTCCGCAGCATTAATATAACATACCTTTAAAACCTGTTGTTGTTGAAGACAGTTTTTAACTTACTTTGAACTTGTAGATGCAGTAGTCTCTAGATTGACATTAACTATGGTTTATGGTTTAGTAGTTTCATCAATGATCTGTGTTATATATGCATATATATGATTCTGGTTAAACCGGGTTCCAAGCGATCCGGCTGTCTCAACACTTGTGCCGCCACAGGCCGCGTGGAGTGTGGACTTTCGTGTTTTCTTTCACCCAGTGGCGGCCCCACCAACTCGCTCGCAGTGATGTCTCTCTCATGTGTCCTCTTTCTGCCGAACGCAAACTCCTGCTTTTTGTAATACTGGTTTGTATCCTTTTGAAACTTGATCGCCTTTCCTGCGTCGGTTTTGAATAGAACCCAACAGAATTTATTCTCTAACGGGAATTGGCTCCCACTGAGAATCGTCGACAAGTTGGTTATCCTTTCCTTTGAGGGATTCCCGTGAACTGTTCTCAATTGGCGCAGACTGCAGAGGAGGAAAGATGGAACGGTATGAGCTGGTGAAGGATATTGGTGCCGGCAACTTTGGGGTCGCTAAGCTGGTTAGAGACAAGAGAACAAGAGAGTTGTTTGCCGTCAAGTACATCGAGAGAGGGCAGAAGGTGAGCATTCGTTTCTTTCTCTCTTCTCTGTGTTATCTTTACCTTGAGAGAATTTGTTGGTAGGTGGAGTTTGGTTTTGTGGGTGGCCTGGTTTTTGAGGAATTATTGTATGGCAGATTGATGAAAATGTTCAGAGGGAGATCATGAACCACAGGTCTTTGACGCACCCCAACATAGTTCGGTTTAAGGAGGTAATGGTTCATGGATTATTTTTTATGAAATCTATGGTATGAGTGTGTTTGTGTGTGCGTGTCTGTGCGAGTGACAGAGAAAAAAGAGAGACGGAGAGAGGGGGTGTGAGATTTCTGTTCTGTTTCTTTCTTCTTCCTTTTCTATTTCCTTTTCTCGGCTAAGACATTCAGAGAAAGGTTTCATCCTTGTGCCATGTATAGATTAGAATGAGAAGCAATTGCTCGATAAAGTAGATGATAGATGACTTCATAAGAATTTCGTCAATTGATTCCAACTTGCTCCATGCTCTCGTCATATTTATTCATTTTCCCCCTTACGGTCGTTATTTTATATTTCATACTCTACCATTGTCTTTTTATTGGAGAAAACCAATGTTTTTGCTATTCGAAATGTCCTTCCACTTCCTTTACCTCCTCCCCTGTTCTGTCGAATGCCTGGTGATTGGAGAATGTTCTTATCTCTGAAAAGTAATTACGAAAGTTGAGAGAGAGAATTCTCGGAGAAGATACGCAGTAGTCAGTATACTCACGAAACATGAGGGGCGGGATCTAAGGTCATTACTTGAATGTTCTCTTTAACTCTAAAACATGAACTGATAAAAGTGGCCTCAGTTTGTAGAATTATTCGCTTCTGCTTCATTCGCCTTTTTCAGTGTTTATCTGTCATTCAATGTGGTCATGGGACGCGGAGGTGTCCTCAGTTTGAATCCAGTTCTTATAGCTATTAATTTTTCTGTTGGGCACGAAAGGTGCAGCTTCTGGAAGCTATACTGCCTGTTCAGAGTTTATGCTATTATTGTATCTAACCACTGTTGTTTCTTTAAGCAAAATTGCCAATGTTCACCGGATTGATTTGATTTAGATTTGGCTGTTCCAGGTTCTGCTTACGCCAAGTCATCTAGCCATAGTAATGGAGTATGCCTCTGGTGGTGAGCTTTTCGAGAGGATATGCAATGCTGGGAGATTCAGTGAGGATGAGGTTCTATAGAATCCTTTGTAGTGTATATGGCTATATTCTGTTATATTTATTCCATTCTTCTCATTCGGGAAGTTAACCAGGTCGTTTTCTGGCGAATTGATACAGGCGAGATTTTTTTTCCAACAACTGATATCAGGAGTCAGCTACTGCCATTCCATGGTACATATCTCTGCAATTAACTTTTCATCTCTTTCTGTAATTGTTTCTTATGCTATCTTCCATTAGTTTTTACATGCAACTCTCTTCACTGCAGGAAATCTTTGATAAAAACCTTAAACTTGAGACTTTCCAATGTTACACTGATTCTTGCTACTTAAGTTTTACATGCATCTCTCTTGACTGCAGGAAATCTGTCATAGAGATCTTAAACTTGAGAACACTCTCTTGGATGGAAGCACGGCACCTCGTGTTAAAATTTGTGACTTCGGCTACTCAAAGGTACTGCTTGACAGTGCAGGTTCTCTTATTTAACTGTCTCTATTCATGTTACTCTCTGTATTTGCAGTCGGCTGTTTTGCATTCTCAGCCTAAGTCAACAGTGGGAACGCCAGCATACATCGCTCCGGAGGTTTTAGCCCGACGTCAGTATGATGGAAAGGTTGAGTCTCACTATTCTTACATATTGCTTTTGATAATCAAACTGGTGCTAAATTCGTTGGAAACCAGATTGCAGATGTTTGGTCTTGTGGAGTCACCCTGTATGTGATGCTTGTTGGTGCATATCCCTTTGAAGATCCAGAAGACCCAAAGAACTTCAAAAAGACAATTGGGGTAAGCTTCTTCTTCAAAAATAAACTGCTTAGTGACATCCTTGAAGGTCTAACAGAGAGTTTGGTTGGTTTTCACAGCGGATACTCAGTGCCCACTATGCCATTCCAAACTATGTGCGTATTTCTGCTGAATGCTGCCATCTGCTTACCCGGATATTTGTCGCTAATCCTGAGAAGGTAATGCAGAAAACACTGTCACGGGAAGTCATTAAGATCAAATTACTTTTTCAGCTGGTTTATCTTATATTCATCTTCCCCTGTTTTTCACAGAGAATAACTATTCCTGAGATAAAAAACCATCCATGGTTTCTAAAGAACTTGCCCATAGAATTGATAGAAGGAGAAGCAGCAATGTATATGAATCAAGAACCAGACCATTCTCAACAAAGCATGGAAGAGATCATGATGGTTGTGCAAGAAGCACGGAAACCTACAACCTTTTCACTGCTTGGTTGTCACCTAATTGGTGGTAGCATGGATATGGATGATATGGATGCTGATGCTGATATTGATATTGAAAGCAGTGGAGATTTTGTGTGTGCAGTGTGAAACACGTGACACGATCTAAATGTAATAATGTCGAATATTTGAAATTGCTCCAAACGAAACTTAGGGGCACACCCAGTTTCACATCATTTGTGTCCTTTGTTTTGTATCTGTATACTGTCATCTGTTGATTGCAACTTGTTTGCACTAGGGAAATGTGCTCCATGATTGTAGTCTCTTGTGCTGTTTGGAATATAGAGTGAGTCTGGGTTTTCAATGGGCGGTTTGCTGCAGTTTATTTTTCATATAAATCACCTGCGAATGAAGTGATTTGGAAGTGGTTCTCGCTTTCTGGGTTCAAGGTCTTTTTCCCGATGTGCAGAATTTGTACCCAATCTGATTTGTTGGTACCTACTCGATCCAAGCCCAGATCTCTACACGGTCGTATCACTAAAATTGCTCCATTTGCTATCTGTTCTTAATTGTCCTTCGCAATTCTTTCCTGATTCCCCCCATCTTTTCGCCGTTAGAGCTGCTACCTGCTCTGTATTGGACGCACAGTTCGTTTGCATTTCACTCTACTTCTTAACTCTGAACAGTAGCAACTTAAAATGGTAAAAACAGTGCAACAGTCGCGAGTTTCACATAGATGATTTTAGGCCCTCTTTCATCGGAAAAGAAAAAATTTAGTATTCAAGTAGGAACAACTTACTGGATAGGTAGTGATCGAGACATTTGGACATCGCTTTGTCCTCATGGTCCTTTGACACCTGACAGGAGCAGTTGGTTGTATGGATTCAGCATGAAATTGTGGCACCTTCCAGACCTCTCTCTCTCTCTCTCTCTCTCTCTCTCTCTCTCTCTCTCTCTCTCTCTATATATATATATATATATATATATATATATATATATATATATATATATATATATATATATATGTGTGTGTGTGTGTGTGTGTGTGTGCATATGTGTGTGTGTGTGTGTGTGTACATATGCACACACACACAAAATTGATTGATTGCAACATTATTAATATCACTTCAGTGGAAACAGAAGGGGCGGCCATGCAACTCTGCCTTTCTGCGTTCGTAACCCTTCCAGATGCCACGAAATGAGGCTTGCAATTTGTGTGGAAGAGTTATAAATGCTGTCCATGGAAGGGAAAAGTGCTGAATGCATGGCAGAAAATCCCTATTAAGCCATGGACTAGAACAGAGAAGGGAAACAATTTAAGAAGCCCTGACTGCTCCTTTCAGTTTCATCATTTATCATTATCTTATGGACAAGCTTTCACCGGTTCATCGTGACAGAAGCATCCCCAATGGTTCTATATCACCAGTCGAACAAGTTCCTTGATGGAGAAAGGAACAGAAAGAAGAGGGCGGATCCACGCATTCCCTTTCTGTGTGGTAGTAGATTGGACGCGCTCTAGTACTCTTCTGGGCCCCCTTCCCTACAGCCCCACCGTGTCCTCCGAGTCACTCTTCGGCGACAATTTCGCCACATGTCTGCGTTCCCTAGGAGAGAAAGTTTTCTTGTCGCTAATTAAGTCGAGCTACTCAAACTTATCTCCTGTTGAGATAATGATGTCCCTGTTTGGAGGACCAGAGCACTTAATAGCTTTCCCTTTCGAGAGATGAACATCAACTCCTGTGATTGGAATGTTGGTTTTCATTCTTTTCGGCCCTCGATTTCAAGATGGATGAAATTGGAAGATATCAAAATTGGGGCAGCCATTAATGACCTGTTGCCCATCCGTTGGCCAGCACAGAGAGACAGATGTAAATGACGGTGATCTGTATCGTCTTTCTTGAGTAAGATAGGAACCCAAGCAATGGCAAAGCCAGAAATCTGAGGAGGGGAGAACTGAAGCTGGCAGGCAGTGCCTAGAGGAGGCACCCCATTGCCTGAACCCGGTTCTCCACTGCAGTCTTGACTTTGAGCAGAGAGGCACATATACATGACGGCAGGCAAATGCAAAGGACAGAACTGAAAAAGGGGCAACGGGGCCCTGTCTCCCCTCAATTTTTGCTCTAAAAAAATTTGAAAGACAATTCACAACACCATGTTGAAATTTTCTCAAGTATAAAAGATATCTATTGTGAGAACCGTTTTATTTTGAGGCCTTAGTAATGACAACTTTCTGTCGAATAAAATCTAGGTTATGAATAACTTAAATTGGATCTTTTGAGATAAAATAAAGGAAACACTCAACAATATTAATATATGTTTAACTATATCTATATCAGTTAGTTCTTTGTTCTAATGTCTAAGCTAGTGAGCTACTTTTATTTTATTAACGTGGAATTTTTGTCATGCTTTGGATTTAGATCCAAAAATGATGCAAAACCACGTAGGAAAATGCAGGTCCTGCTGGTATTGTTCTTCTTTTAATGAAACTCAAGTGAACGGGTTTGGACTGGACCCAATGTTAAGACATACACAACCCGTTGACAACCCAACTACCCAAGACATGGACTCAGCGGGGCCATCTAGCTCGTTTGTTCGTTGTGATGTTGCATGTTGTTCCCTTGAAAGGGAGGAGAATTTGCAGACACACTGGTGAGTTCTAAAAGTTTGCAGTCATGTGAGGATGAACTCCCTGAAGACAAGAACAAGGGACTTCGTGCAGGTGGCAGCAATGGGCTCGTCATTTTCTTCTCCTTTGTTGCTTCCACTTTGTCTTTAATGGTGTCCGTCTGTCAAATTTCAGCTCAGTTGGTAAGAGATGCAAGATTTTAATTTTGGTGTTTTCCTTTCAAATTCGAATCATAGGCAAATGTCAAGTCCGTTGTCCCCTTATTCTTCTTTTGCTATTCATTCTTGTCTGTTGCTTTGGTTCTGTAAACAAGTCTTTGAAAATAAATTTGACGATCGAAAACCGATGTTGTCAAAACTTGGTTACCAAATGAAATCGACTTTCAATCATAATAGTTTTGAGAAGCAAAACGTAATTACATGATTGACCAGGATAAGTGCTAAGCATGGTCGAATATAAGAATGAATATAGCAATGGCCTACAAGTATAAGAGGAGATCAGTTGGAGAATTGACTTCTGCTTCGGTTGGCCCTTTGCAGTTTGGCTAATTGCCCCACTCCATTTTTTTTTCCTTCTATCCTCCTCAAAATTACTGGTCTACGTTTGCTATCGTTTGTTCTTGTTTGGAGCCTTCTTGTCTCCATGTTTTTGAATAGCCTACCCTTCTTGCAAGGCGGGGAACCCGGACTACTCGCTTCTCGTTGGTAACAAGCTCAGCTGGTTCTTGGTTCTTCTCCCATCCCAGCGTTCCCCTTTATTTCCCTCCACATTGTTTTCTTGTTCATCATCAACTTGATTTGGAGGATACCCATCTGCTATTTCTCTGGAATTTGTGTTGAAGCTGGGTTCCCGTATCGGTCTCGTCGATAGAGGGAATAAATACCGTTTTTGAAGAAAGCAAGAAACATTTCTTCCTACCCTTCATTTTTTCCTTTGTTTGGTTTGCATTTGATGTCTCAGAGCGAGAGATATAGAGAGTAATGTGTGGTGGTGGCAGAGAGGCAGAGGAATTGCGGTCTTGGGAGGAATTAGTTCCCGACGTGATTGGGCTGATCTTCAGCAAGCTTTCCCTGCGAGACTTACTGATGGTGGTGCCGAAGGTCTGCAGATCGTGGGCGGAGGTCGCCGCTGCTCCTTACTGCTGGCAAAAGATCGACATCGAGGAATGGTGCATGATGCATAGTAAACTCGACCAGGTGGACCGGATGCTTCGCCTTCTCCTCCCCTGGAGCTCCGGTTCGCTCCGTCAGCTCTCCGTCTACGCCGTCCCGGACGACGATTCCTTCGCTTTCATAGCAGACCAGTAGAGTTTCCCTTTCCCTTCCGCTTCTTCGTTCTGTTTCTCGCTCCCTTCTTTTATTCTTTCTTGCTTCTTGCCTATCTCTGAACGTGTGGCTGTGGGGTCTTTTTCAACATTTCTTGTATTTTTCTGCTTCCCCTTTTGCTTTACGATGTTCTTCAAGATTCAAGTTCTTTCGCCTGCTTTACGAGAGTATCTGCCTGCTCTTGATTTATGCTTTCAATTTCTTTATAACTTCTTTAATATCTGCCTTCCCGACTATTTTTTATGCTTATGCTTCTCTACTTCTGGCCTTCTTCATTTTGTTTTCCCTTCTGCTGTTGCTTAATTCTGCATTTCCAGTGATGTGATCTTATTCTGTTGGACATGTCAGTGCTTCTTCTCTGGAGAGTCTGCGAATCCCCAAAAGTCACCTAAGTGATGCCGTTGTTGCCCAAGTTGCTGCCAAGTTCCAGAAACTGAAGTTCTTGGATGTGAGTTACTGTGAGAGCATTGGGGCTGAAGCTCTGGAGTCTTTCGGCAGGCATTGCAAATCTTTAGTATCTGTGAAGAGGACTATGCATCCGATGAGGGTGTTGAGTAAGAGCCCCCAAGATGATGAGGCCTTGGCGATTGCAAGGACCATGCCGCAGATCAAGCATTTAGAGATGCCGTATGGTCTGCTGACAACGGCGGGTGTTAGAGAGATCCTTTCGGCGTGCCTGGAGCTGGAGTTCCTGGATTTGAGAGGATGTTGGTATGTCAGATTGCAAGGGGAGGAATGGCTGGCTCAGAGGCAGAAGCAAGGTTTGAAGGTTTTAGGACCAGAAGTGGTGGACCAATTTGATCTGCATTATCAGGAGCCTTGCAATGACGAGGAGGATGATGATGATGAATGGAACTCAATTGGAGATGAAGAATTCGACTCGGATTGGCACCTCCATGATGGTGCGGATGAGATGCTGGACAGTAATGATGGGAGCGCTGATGATGTGTGGGATGATTATGAAGAGGATCAACGATTGGATGGTCTGGGCATGAGGATCTATGTCCCTGATCCGAACCATTGCGTTGGTTAGCCTGCAACACCATGATTCGTCTGTAATTCTTTTCTCCTGTTTCTTCTTCGCTCACATTTGTATTCTTGGTAAGATGTGTAAAAATGCTGCTTGGTCGTAGCATTGATTTGTACTCATGGTATACTTCCTGCAGCTGCTCCAAAATGCTCCTCTGATCGTAGCTTTGGTTTGAACTCATGCTGTGAGAGTGTTGTCCATCTTGTTGATTTCTCATATTTTTTCTAAAAATGTAGGCCGCAGGCCCTGTACTGGATTCCTGCACCTGACTCTTGCGTCTTTCTTCAGCTTTAAGCAGGTTCTGTCTTTGTCATCACCACCATCATCGCTGATTTCTTTCCAACGAATCAGCATGGCTGCAAATTAAGGACTTAGCTAATGCTATATGCTGCCAACTTAAGCAGCTTGAACCATTCTCTACTGAAAAAATGAAAATCAAACAAAGAAAGTAGTGAAAAAAAATACTTGAGCAGCTGTTCTGCTCTCCCTATCCGTAGATGAGGAATGAAAACAACGCCGTTCTTTCGTATTTGAAGAAACCAAAAGAAGTTTGAAGCCAACTCTTTGTCCTAACAAGAGCAAAGAGGCCTTAGCTTGTCCTTGCAGGCTTTCCAAAAGTTGTTCACATTGTCCTGGAAAATTTTGTTTACTCTAGCAAAAAGCAAGTCCAGTTGCCGTCGATTCAGATTTGCAACAGTACTATGATAAAGACGATTCAGATTTGCAACAGTACTATGATAAAGACGATATACTTATCATTATGCAACGCAGTTGTTCATTATAGAGGAAAAACTATTCTTCTCTTCCTCTCTGATTCTTTGAATTTTTGTCGATATTTCAGTGGTTCTGTAATCAACGATCTATTCTCAGGTTTTCTCACCTAGTTAAGAAAAATGGTGCTTCCATATCCTATGAGTTTATCAAAACAAAAGTGGTAAATGCTGAAGGTAATTTGGATGGTTTGGAAGGTAAACGCTGAAGATATTATTTATCAAAAGGATGGTTGCACACGCATCAAGCGGATAGTCAAAAAATCAAATAGGTAAACAATGGAAGCTGTTAGAATAAAAAATATTTTACATAATTCTATAATAATTGAATCAGAAAGTATGCGTCATATTTGAATGGAAGGGACTGTAGATCTGTAGCAAAAAATTACATAACCTCAGTGTGTGCGCCTAGTTGGTATAAATATAATGACAATTGACAAACCATTCACGAACATATTTGTGGTGTAGATGTTACAGCACATAAGTAACAAAAGAATGGGTTTATTGCTGAAAAAAGAAAAAAACTCCTTCTTAAAGGAATAAATGTGCATTTAGTTGGTGTAATATTCTTCATCTTATAAAGAAGCAACATACAATTTATTTACAAAGCTATTGGTAAAGTAACGCTTTAATTCGTTCATAGTTCATGTGGTCTTAATAATTGTACTACTTTTATGGATGATGCATCTAGAAAGGTGTGATCATATATTATAAAACGTAAATGGAAATTAGTATTATGGAGCTTTTCATGCGCAATTAAACATGAAATGCACACGTTTTACAACGTTGCATACACGAAAACAGAATTGAATAAAAGCTGGAAGTAAAGTACAAGATTTAATCATATTCCAGAAAGCAAGGTGAGGCTGCAACTAAAGGGTGAACAAGATGATATTGGAGAGGAAGAAAAGCATGTCCGCTCAACTAAATATTGCCAAAAGTATCTTTGGAGAAAGATGATGCATATTGCAGGACCTTAATCAGTATTTGAATGCAAGAGCTTAAGCAGTTGAAGTTAAGAGATAAAGGAGTGCCCAAATGTTTTCCAGCGGTACAAATAAGGAGCTAAACTACAAGTGGTGAGATTCCGATTAAAAACACTGTGCAAAAGAGTTGATATGGTGTTCAGAGAATGAGAGTTAATTGACTTTGAATAATCAAAGCAACAAAAATTGTTAATTGCCCCATGTGTGCAATAGAATTGCATCCGAGGCAAGAACCCGTATCCGAAATATTTAAAGAAAAAATCGATCAAGAAAGATTTTCCAAGAAGTGAACGATTTCTCCATAGAATGTGTTGATCTGTAAACTGGGATCGGGAAAAGCTTCTCATGTAAAGCCATATGAGGAACAGAAAGGCCAATGAAATTGTGTCTCTTCTGCCGATTAACATATTGTGCTTACAAAAGTGGAAGGCTTTATAAAAATGCATTAACAGCTTTTTTTCAAAGTGCAGTTAAAGATTGAGAGATTTACGAACGCAAAGAAGACGGCAATAACTCTTCCAGGAATGCCAATTTTGAGGTGGCATTTTACTTTTAGCTGGGGAATGTGGGCGTGTCTAGATTGCAGTTGGCAAAAAACATACGAGTTGTAAATAAAGAAATCCTCATCTGATATAAATCTTAACCATAATCTTTATGCAGTATTTGAAAATCGCTAGCGTTCTTCATCCAAGCAAAGAATTATGCTTTTTTACTAAACAAATTATTGCAATTAGAAAAGAACACATGAAAAAGAACGGAGTGTTAGGTGAAGATAGCGACTTCTTAGATCAAGGTAGACCAGATCCACTAGAATGGTAGAGATGGTGTAAATGGCCGGAGAGCTATTTCTATGTGCCTCCCTACAAGAACTTTGTGCTGTTTCTCCTTCCCTACCTGTTTTGTTCTTTATATTTAGAAATTTTGTAGTTAATTTATTTTTCAGAGCCAGTCACGTGATTGGAAAAGTTTTTTTTTTCTCCTTTAGTTGAATAATGAGCACTTCCCCGGTGGAAGAATTAATACCTGGATTCCCCTGCTGTAACATGGTGAGTATTTCCACCACTCCATATTTTGCCTGCCTAAGCATCTACCTTCATCTTTTGTCCCATCATATCCATACTAGGGGCCCCATTATATCAGCGTTCATGTTATACTAAGGCTAACCAAAATCCCAGAATCAAAATCAGGTGTGGATGTTTCACAGCCACCGTACCCCAGAATCAAAATCAGGAGAAAATCTCGACTTTCATGGATGTTCCACAGCCATCGTGAGTTAAATCTGTCTCCTAAGTTAAACAGTCTAACAAGTCTATCTCTACTTAACCTTTCGAGCGATGATCAACAGTTTATACAGATCTTTTGGTTGTCAAAATTTTTATGAACTCAGATTGTTGTGCAACAGTAGGTTCTCATCGCACATAAGGTGGGAAACTCAGGATAACTTGTATGAAACATTGAAATCCAAACAATGAACCCATTCCTATTCTGTAACTTAACCCTTCGTATGAGATAGCAGCCAAAAAAAAAATTCCTGCAATTCATCTCCAAGGGCTTATCACTGGGACCCCATTTCATCAATCGCCATCCTCTGCTGACTTGAATTAGGCACGTCAACAGCGTCTTCCTGGCCAATAGACGCTTGCCTGCTTTCTCTTACACTACAAGCCTTGGCAATTGTAAGAACAAGCAAAAACGATTCTTAGTTTTTGCTACTGAAAGATGCTCATCAACAAGATAGAGAAAGCAGGTTATAATTGAAGAACTATAAAACAGGAACAACTAATCAGCATACTTACAGGTCCTAACAGAGAGACCGAAGAAAGCAACCAAGCTACAGGTGATGCATGATCTGTATATATCCCAGGTTCCATCCTCCCTGCAAATAGTTGAAAGAAATGTTAAACAAGCTCCAGTTGTGCATGCCAACAGTTGATTGCAACGTTGGTTCACTTAGCTGCCTCACTCATGGCTATCCCACCATTGTTTGTGCTCTCCTTCGTATGGCTCTAAGTGCAGGTGTCTTTAGCTCATGAACCAGGATTTTTTTTTTGGCTGTGGGGTACGTTGAGTCGTCAAATCCAGGGGCTTCCATGTTACTGAAACCAGGTATAACTTCATTGCAATGAGATTTTGAAGGCTTGGAGTAGGCGCTGGCCCACACCAACCACACTGTAGCTTCCCTGTTTTTTGAAACTGAACTACTGATTCGGGTTTGGTCTTTCCACCTACCAATTGAGCACATACGCGTCCATTTTCTTGATCAAACTTTCAACCTTTTATTGATTGTGAAAATTTCAAGCTAATTTGATAACTAGGCAAGTGGAGGCCTTGTAGCCGGCTAGAAATCGTTAGCTGTTGCAGGTATTATTCTTTCTTTCTCTTATTATTATATTCATAAGCTTGGTCAAGTCTGATATGCTACCTAGAAACTAAGCTGCCTATCTAACTTCGCGCAGTGTCTTATTCTAACCAAACAAGACGAGAAAAATAATTTCGTATAGTCCATACAGATGGAACAATATAGTGTCTAGTTTTCATTATTGTTGCAGGTCACAGTCTGTGCGGTTTGGGCTTATTCCGAACAAGTTGGCAACGGTATCAGCCATAGCGGAAACATGGTGCGTTTACTATTCGTGTTCAAATAATTCAAACATGAGACGTTGCACGAATAACTATTGCACATGAATGGCTTCAATTGGTTAGATGTGTGAAAACATTACTTTCCGAAGTTGTTGAAGTTTGGCATCTTGCCTGGCCTTCGATTTTCAGGAACTTAAAAGATCCTGATCTTTGGCAACACCACGCTTGATTCTTACTCGAACCAAAAATTCCATGCCTATGACGTCATCGGGCGTCATTTCCACCCTATATCTTGAGGAATGTTCAATATTGAGTATCAAAAGGATTCGAATCTTTGAATCAAATTCGGAACAAGCATTTATTCAGCTGTTTTCTTTGGCGGATTTGGACCGATAGAATCAAGTTTGGTGTTTAAATGCATCTTCAAGGGAGTTGGTGCAATGGGCGAGGTAGGCACCGGGCGGGAGCCAGTTGTTATTTTGAGTTTCTGGAGCGTTAGACTTCTTATATTTTCAAGGGAGATGCGGTTATAAGTTGAAGTATAGAAAGAGCATCACCTCAAGACACGAAGCAGGTCTGGTATCAGAAACAATTTCAATGAACCTCAATGGATCAGATATAACTGTTTCATGTCCGACTAAAACTTCGAATCAAATTTAAATGTGAAAAACAGAATCATTGTATCTGAAATTTTACACGTACCCGACTTAGATATGATAGGTTAAAAGTGGACAAGGAATATTAAAATTTTCTACCAAATCCGGCTACCTAAATTGGGATTCAAATGAAATATCAGATCATTTCATATCTAAGAAACCATTAATGGCGCTATTGCTAATTGACTGAAAGAGAAAGGTTTTGGGGGTTGGTGGGAGCCGGGAGGGGTGGAAAGGAGGAGGCCGATGGGAGTTGGAAAATGTGAGGGTAGGTGGCCACTGGCCACCGAGCCTTGTGGTTGATCCTTTCACGTCACTTTTACCAGTCCCCACCCCCACCTTCCTATTAGCATTATCATCTTCATCATTATTATAAGTATTAGTGTATATATCGCCGTATAGATTATAATCAAGCATTGATAGCCGCTAAAATAAATGGTCGAAAGTTCTGATTTTAAATTAATGGTTCTCAAATCTTATGATTATGATATCAACATAAATAAAACATAATCAAATGCCCCCCAAGTGTTCTTCTGATGAAGACCCAAAATAGCTTTGGGCCATAAACTTTTTTGTGAGATTCTAAGGTAGATCTAAAATTTGTATCATGTAAGTCAGATAGCCTGTTTAAACAAACTGAAGATCTCAGCAGCACCATCATAAACATTTTTGCGAGATTCAAAGTTGATCTAAAATTTGCACCAACCTCATAAATACGCTAAATGTATGAAAAAACATGAATTTAAGGTCTGATTGGAGGAGAGGGGCGGGACTTTAGAGATTCATGCACTGCAGATCTCAAATTCGAAGCTATCAAAGACAAACTAAAGGTTTGCACCGAAAAACCAAAGACATTGTACAATTTGTAAGGACGCGAACTAAAAACCAAAGACATTGTACAATTTGTAAGGACGCGAACTGCTTCCATTCAGATGGATCCAACTGTCAGTGAATTCGACCTGATCAGATTTGGTCTTGAACTTTTTTTTTCTCTCTCTCTCTCTTTTGGAACCGACCCATTTTGATGCGGATCTATTCTTTTTAGATACTGGTATCAAAAATATATTTTATGATTTTGTTAGTCTTAGAACTGAAGAAATCGATTTTTGCTCAAAGCTGGTTGAGCCCGCCAGTATCAACGTGTTTCACCTTTTAGCGAAGAGTAGATATGAGAAAAGACCCTTGAATGGATGGTAGGCCTTATATTTGGTCAAAATGGGGCAGCATACCGTCAAAGACCTTTAGCTCAGGCTACCATCCTCTTTGACGATTAGAAAAATAATGCAACAATCCCACTACCAAAAAATGTGACATCACCCATATATATGAAAACATTGTTCCAATGAAAACTTATAAAATCATTATTAAACTTCACCGATTGGTCACATATATATATATATCGAGAGAGAGAGAGAGAGAGTTTCTCTCTCTAAAAAGGCAGCCACCAACCACCCTCCTGATTGGGTCAATGACCACCAAACTCTTTCTGATGACTTCCTTATAAATTAGCCCTCTCTGCAGATCTGTCCTTGTAGGGAAGCGCTTAGAGGAAGAGATCCCTGTAGTACTAGTAGTACCATTGCACCAAACTAAGATGGCATCTCTGTCAGCTGCCGCCTCAAGCTCCATGCTCCTCCAGAAACCAACGGAGCTCCACCAACCTTCCTCTACCTCCCTGTTCACCCTGAAGAACATCCCTACCGCCATCGCCAGGAGGAGCCTCAGGGTCTCCGCCGTCCATGCGGAGAAGGCGCCGGCAGAAGGAACAGCGGGGAAGGTGAAGGCCGCCGCCGCTGCCGCTACTGCTGCGCCGCCGGCTACTTCCAGCAAGAACTGGACCTTGGAGGGATGGAAGAGCAAAAAGGCCCTGCAGCTGCCGGAGTACCCGAACCAGGCAGAGCTGCAGGCCGTGTTGAAGACGCTGGAGTCGTTCCCCCCCATTGTGTTCGCAGGGGAGGCGAGGCATCTGGAAGAGAGGTTGGCTGAGGCCGCCATGGGCAAGGCCTTCGTCCTTCAGGGCGGCGACTGCGCGGAGAGCTTCAAGGAGTTCAACGCCAACAACATCAGGGATACCTTCCGGATCCTGCTCCAGATGGGTGCCGTCCTCATGTTCGGAGGCCAGATGCCCGTCGTCAAGGTACCCACAAATTTCCTGCAAAAAGAATTTTCTCCGTCCACTGTTTGAAAACTTAAGATTTCAATCGAATCCGAATGTTCAACATACTGTAGAAACCATTGATTTTCATTACAGAGACAAATTTTTTTATGCTAAGAGTTAGATTGAAGAAACTATGTCAAATGGGAACTTGGATATTGAGGTGATCATCCAATTTCCGGCCCCTTTTTGCTAATTTTCCCAATTATATATTTTTTTAAAAAAGGCTGGAGGTTGTTGTTATGTAATAATATAATATGGAAACAATATTTGAACTTACCCGCTCTACCACCAAAGAGGTTTGGTGGAGTTGGTGGACACAAAATATGGATCTGGGTGGTTGGACCCAGCGATCTGGGGAGGTCGAGTAACCGCGTGGATGCTTTGACCGAGATCAATGGGCCATGGATCATGCATCATAGATCTGTTAATCAAGGCTTCAACACAGCCTTGAACTTGAACTTGAACCATGATGGCAATTGCTCACTTAAAATTACAAAGAAGGAGCAGAAACCCATGAAATTGGGTTTCTTTGTGATTCTCAGGGCAGCCGATATTAGTATTTCAATGTATGTATATAAATGAAATTGATGAAGATGACGCTGCTTAATTTTCTCTTGAACGGCGGTGATGACTTCTTAATGGGGGGTTGCAGGTGGGGAGAATGGCAGGGCAATTTGCGAAGCCAAGGTCGGATCCGTTCGAGGAGAGGGACGGGGTGAAGCTGCCGAGCTACAGAGGGGACAACGTCAATGGGGATGCCTTCGAGGAGAAGGCGAGGATCCCGGATCCGCAGCGGATGATAAGGGCCTATACCCAGTCGTCGGCGACGCTCAACCTCCTGAGGGCCTTCGCCACCGGTGGCTACGCCGCCATGCAGAGGGTCACCAACTGGAACCTCGACTTCACTGACAACAGCGAGCAAGGCGACAGGTAGCCGCCATTAATACAATTGAGAAAGCTACTTTAAACCCCTTTTTACATGGGCGCCATGATTGAGATGGAGACTCGAAACATTGCAGGTACCGGGAGCTGGCGCACAGGGTGGACGAGGCGCTGGGGTTCATGGCAGCAGCTGGCTTGACGATGGACCACCCGATCATGACTACGACTGAGTTCTGGACATCGCACGAGTGCCTTCTGCTTCCCTATGAGCAGGCGCTGACCAGGGAGGACTCCACCACCGGTCTCTACTATGACTGCTCTGCTCACATGCTCTGGGTCGGCGAGCGCACCCGCCAACTCGACGGAGCCCACGTCGAGTTCTTGCGCGGAGTCGCCAATCCCTTGGGGATCAAGGTACAACCAACACATAACAACCCACCAGACTCGATCAACAGTCGGGTCTGATATGGTTCCCTGCACAGATGACACTAAAAATTTCTTGTTCACACTTTAGTCACAACAACACCAAGATCCTTCTTGATGATGATGATGATGATGTTGTGTTGTTCATGTTGATTCTTCTAGGTGAGTGATAAAATGAACCCCAGTGATCTGGTTAAGCTCATCGAGATCTTGAACCCCCAAAACAAGCCCGGGAGGATCACCGTAATCTTGAGAATGGGTGCCGAGAACATGAGGGTGAAGCTTCCACATCTCATAAGGGCGGTCCGCAGAGCAGGACAGATTGTTACTTGGGTCAGTGACCCCATGCACGGCAACACCATTAAAGCTCCATGTGGTCTCAAAACCAGGCCTTTCGATGCCATCAGGGTAAGAAATTCGGCTTGAAATGCTAATCCAGCCATGCTCTGTTTCTCAAATTTTAGTAAAATCGGTGTCCTAAAGTTTTCATGGCAATGGCTTTTACAGGCTGAGGTGCGTGCTTTCTTTGATGTTCATGAGCAAGAGGGCAGCCATCCAGGAGGTGTTCATCTGGAGATGACTGGTCAGAATGTGACCGAGTGCATTGGCGGATCGAGTACCGTGACATTTGACGACTTGAGCTCACGGTATCACACCCACTGTGACCCAAGGCTCAATGCTTCGCAGTCCCTTGAGCTTGCATTCATCATCGCAGAGCGGCTACGCAAGAGAAGGATTGGGTCTCAGAAACTGCAGGGCTCACCTTTTCCTTCGGCGTTCTGAGTTCTGTTAAACTGCTGTTATTTCATCATTGTGGTCGATATTTTGGTTTATTATGTTGCTAAGCTGAATGGTGGGAGTTCTCTGTTGTAATTTCTACTGCGCCATGCGAAGGTGTTTGTGAGAGTGGATTTAAATAACGAAGAAATCGAGATGTTCTATCATTTTGTTATTATTCAAAGCATAAACAACTACCTGCCGTCTATTGTTGTTCACGCATTCTTCCTTCCCATCAAATGTCTGGACATTTAGTTTTGCAAATCTACAGTATTGCAAAGAGTAAAATGTGGAAGAAATCCATTCTCTTACTGGTTGAGAAGTAGAAATATCCTTTCCCCCCTTTTTCTTGTTTCTGATACGAAGAAACCACATCTGAAGCATAAGACATTGTCACACTCCCGGCAGCGTACACCCATGGCTATGGAGTACCCTCCTCCCACGGCAAGATATCTTACAATGACCTGAAGGAATTGGTGCAGGTGGCTGATCATGCGTCAAACCATCTTATGGGGCAGTTATTCCTGCCAATGCTGAAAACAAGGTCCATCTGGTAGCATACAAGAAAACCAAGTGGCATTACTGCTGCTCCAAAAAAGGATTAAGATCTAACATTTCAATTCAATTTATTTGAAAAATAGAGAGTTAGATAGTGTTAGTTATGGTTCCCTCTGTAGCAGATGAGAGCCTGAGATGATGTAGCAGAGATGGCAGATCATGACACTGATTTGATTACCCACTAGACATGGATCGAGACCATGGAATTTAGAGAACTGTTGTAAGATAATGCGGTCAAGGACGGTCTTGCTGCCTTGCAAACTCCATGCTTGCGGATCATGATTCTGTACACTATGCTTGGGAACTGTTGAAGTGTTTTCAAACGTCCTGCACCTAAAAAGGTGACTTCGTTGGAATTTATCTTCATGTCAGATACAAAACTTCATGTCAAATATGAGACCACGATCCATGTCCCAGAGAATAGCCTACAAGCGATGCTTAAGAAAAGAACGAAAGCACCCCTGAGAGGAAAATAGAGAAAAGGATAAAAATGGCTGGAAAGATTTGACCCCACAAGAATCTGAGGCCAAGGACAATAATCTCATTGCAGTCAGATGCCCACACCTACCACGAGAAACAACCAATAGATCATCAGGTAATTTGCAGATATTCGGCCAGTACTAAATACTTCAAACAGCTTTTTGACCCACTTTTTGCCACTCCTCGAAAGGTTAAGGACTGAACTCATTATAAGGCCCTAATGCTGTCAAATGTCAGATACCACTACTATAGAATGCAGAACATCCAAAAAAAGTATATCAAACTGAACGTGTAATAGAAAATATGTGGCCCTTCATTGACCCCATGTTCAGACCTTGCTGAATTTGCAGGTGTTCTACTGCACCTAGTAAAGGTAAAAAAGAATATTGTTCAAAAAAGAGTATATGTATCACACATATAAATGCATAATACACCCTGTAGGCAACATTCCTTCATCAGATCGATCAATACTGGAGTAGATTCCATGGTTAAACGGTGTAATTAGTATTATCTGGTTTGGTGCAACAGTGTAAATAACATCCAATAAGCCTCAGAAAAGACAAACTAACAAAATGTGACGAGAAGATATCAGTAGCGAAGGCATGCTTTGATTGCGACTATAACAAGGCACTGACATAGCAGGACATCAGTAGTAAGGTCTGTAACGCATTGGCTTCCTGAACCTAGGAACGTTCCTGCTCTGAGAAATTGGATTGAACACATCATAGCTTAGTTATAATCTCTCTCTCTCTCTCTCTCTTTCTTTACACAAGATAATACCATACTTGCTCCCACACTGGAATGCTAGCGAGTTAATTTACCCATATCCAGAAGGTGAATAGATATTTGGAGGTGGCATAAAGGGCCTCCTATGATATGGATCGAAACGCTGACCACAATATTCCATCACCATGGGATGTTGGTCCTTTTAGCTAAAACCTGCAAATTAACTTACAGTGTCAGTCCATATCTTTGACTACAAAAGATGCTTTTAGGGTGTAGTTTTACTAAATCAAATTCACTACATAAATTATCCTCAAAAGTAGAGACACATTATGACTAACAGCTGTTGCTTCATTCAAGGACGCCCTAAAGTTCATGATATCTAGGGCAAGGGCAATATTATGCACCTTTTGTTGACGACCATGGAGCTCTGGTTCTTTTGAAAGGGGAGCATTCTGGACAGCTTCTATTTCTAGAAACTCCACATGCAAATCCTTTAGGTTGGCCAAACTTTGTCAGTCAAAATTGTAACCCTGTCAACAGTACCACAAGATTGGAAATGTTGCTGCACTTAAGAAAACATATTCATATATCAACAAAATGGATATGATACACCAGCAAAATTTCAACCGCTTGTTTGGATGCTAGTTGAAGCCAGACATGACAACTTAGAAGAGCTGTACAGATGAGATGTCCAAACTCCAACTCCAAACATATTTTAGGATATCACATCCACAATGGAATATCATACATTGACAGAAGGAACCAAATATATGCAGGAACTGAAAATCTGAGACATCCAAACTTGTTCTTGGGAATGCTGACAGTGGCATTGGAAGATTTCAAACCAATGAAATATATAAAGCTACTGGATAACCAAGATCATGGAAGAAGGGCATCCAGTGACCTGAATCTAAATAAGATCCCATACCACTAGGTTTGATAGAAGCATTAATCAACATGAAAGTATTGAAAGAAGTCATTTATGCCATGGCTAAAGGCAATACACCTGTCCTTTGACAATTTCTCACCTGAATTCACCACCAATCTAGCCAAACAATTGACAACTCAAAGTAAGATCCTTGTTGAACCTAACATCAAAAGGCTAGATCCAGAGGATATAATTTATGTCCCAAGAAGACACAATTTTGCTGTCGGATGATTTGTACAAGCAAGCAAATTACATATAATAAGACTGAAATTGGTAACCAGAACCCCATCACACCATCAAGAATTCGACCGTGAGATATATTAGTCAAGAATGTTCGATGCAGGCAAATGAATTATTTCTACAAAAGCAATAAAAACATCACATTTTGTCCCAAAAAATGTCCGACTATGTCAATGCTGTCATATGCCAAATAATTGCTGAATAGCTACAATTTTAAAATTAGTTGCTAAAAAGGCAAGGCATAAATCTTCAGTAAAGTCAAGAACCACATGATAAATGCCAATTTACCGATTGTTAGTTGAGAAAGGCTGGTTTCATTACAGGCTTCGTAAGTGCTCATGTTCGACTTATATTCGAGAGAGAGACTTCGAGAGTTTTTGTTCCAAGGGAACTACATCACTGGACATTCCGTATGTCATCCTATTAATAAATCGTGCAACAGCCAAGAGATTCTACAATAATCATCAAATTTTAATGAAAAAAACATTTCACTTGCATTCAAGCAAGGTAGGCATGATAAGAGAAGCATGAATTTGGTCATGGTCCTATGCAGGAATATCGACTCACATTGGCTGCTAGCTTTCAGACAAAAAACTAGTCAGTTTCTAGCCTTGGATTGAAGTTTCCTACCTAACTTTGAGATCTTTCTTGCTATTCATTGTAGAAATATTTCATAGATAAATCTGCTTCAGCTTTAAAATTCAATTATAATAACTTAAAAACATAAAATTTGTTTCCCATAAATGCCTTGCGTCTTTCCTTTGCTGCTGCTAAATTTATCGTTGCATGAGAAGTATTGCTTTCAATTTCAAACAACACGAGTGAAGGAATCGCGTGTTCCAAGGATGCAAGGAGGTAATTTGTGAATCGCGTTTTCCATCACGTTACCAATGATCATATACCAGAAAAGAAATCGTATTATATGGCATACACCAATGTTGCTAAAATTTGCTTTTAAATCAAAAATATTATTGTTCAGCATTTAAAAAAAAAAATAGAGAATGGACTGACTTAAATTGAAGTTGAATAATTTGTGAATAGCAAATTTTATATTTATATAATTTTTGTCCTAGGCTAGATTTACTTAATCCATGTACATATCTCAGCTGAACAATGCTAGTATTGCAATTAAAAATGATCGAGTTGGGGTTTTGTCTTTGTTCTTCCTGGATGTGACTTAATTTGGTTGGAGGTTTCACGTTCTTCGATTAATCCAAAACTTACTTGAGCAGCCGGTCGGTGCACCTAATTAACCTCCTTTGTAGCAAAAGACACAGTTACATGTATATAGCTGTTGGAGAGTTTCTCAAGAACGTTCTTACGGAAACTATGTAACAAAAGAATTAAGATCAAAAGCTTACCCGGCATGGCAAAATTAACCGTAAATCAACATGCCTAACTTTTGTGAGGCCCCTTATTAATTTCTCAAGAAAAACAGTAGCAACAAAGAGTTTTTCTTTTATTTAAACCATGATTTCACATGTTTTTCATTACCTGTTTACTCAAGAATATGAAGTTCCTAATCAATCACAAGAAAAATCTTGAGTTCTATTGCCAAACTTAACTGGAATTCAATCAGTGAAATTTTTCCTATTTCAAATTAAATCACGTTGGCATCGAAAACATCTAAATGTTACGAACAATATATTTCTCCACTAAGTAAATGATCATGAAAACCACGTCCAACTTCTCGGAAAATAGCCAAAGCTGTCTCCTCTCAGTCTCAGGCTAATGGGGAACTAGTAAACCGTATCTGTTTGCATGGACATGTGTTCATGTGTTTGTGCGTGTGCGTACATACCCATCCAGGTCTGTCTGTGGACGTCTGTATGTCCGAATGCATGTTCATGCATATCCGTGCATGTGTATGTATGCGTGCATGTCAGTTCATGTGTACATGTGTATATATGCATGCATGTTCATGTATATGATCGTGCGAATCAATGTGTAAGTGACTTTAGTGCAACTATCTATATCATTTTCTATCTTCGTGCACATGCATAGATGCATGCATGTGTGAGCCTGCACACATGCCCATACACGAGAAGAAGAGCTAATTATATACGCACAATTAGCTAGGTTAGGATGGACGCCTCATGGAGCTTATGAGGAAGAAATAGTGGCCGCTGCCCTCCCAATCTCAAATCTCCAGTATAGGGATAGAAGCCAAGCACGTAGAAATTATACACGCTTAGACACTTAAAACTAGGCCAAGCATGCAGCAGGAAGTGGATCGCTTCAACACAAAATACATGATGAACAATTATATGAATCTTTTTTACAAGGAGAAGAGAAGTCTTTCTTTAGTGCAACGAGTTTTTGGTTGGTTAGAACATGACAGACTCGCCAACCCAAAACTGCATATCGATTGAACATATTATATTCTAGCTAATTATGATATTGGTATAAAACTCGTTCTCGATTAAGCCAACGTACTTCTGACCTCGCCAGGATGTAGAAGCCTGCAACTGCAAGTTGCTTCACCTTTATGACCATATAAATATGAGTATATGAGGCGACTCTATGAGGCTGCTTCCTAGTGCAAATATCCAACTATAATTAATGCAAAAGTTCTTTGTTTCCGCGACTATATGTTTATTAACATCGATTTGCATCAGTACAACTAATTAGTTGCTAGATTTATGTGTATGATAGTAACTAATCATATCGCAACTCTTTTTCTTTCTAGGATCAAACAGATTTATAGAACTGAAGAAAGTCCCATTAAATTATAGACATGGTTTTTAGCCAGAAAAGGAACTCTCTATGCCCCCGAGCTAGCTTAGACAATGCATGGTTTTCAAAATGTTGCTTCAGCTTTATAGAAACATGCATAGTTGAATTGGGCAGGTTTCGAGCACTCTCTTGAATAGATAATTGGTTATTGTGAAGTTACAATATAGGGATGCAGTAACTTTGATTAATGGTCCTGACAATATGTACAGAACATCACAATATATTAAAGAAAGGATCCATGCATGTCACATGACAACAGTGAAAGCACACTGTAATCGTAATTACACTATGGGCCACCATTAAATGATAGTTTGCTACTACACAGGCTCATGTAAAGTTCATATGTGATTCATAAGCTACTATTACTTATGTAGTGTTCATATGTTGGTCGCATCACACACCTACAAACTTATATGTACCCATGCAAATGCAAAATCAACCTTCATAGGGCATTCAATGCCCACGTATGTAAATGAGCTGTTAGTGATGTGGTTCGGATTGGACCGGCTCTTATGATGTCCCGCAGAGTAGAAAATGCTCAATCAGCCTTGAAGTAAGACTGGGATCTAGTTCTCAAAGAGAGAAACCAAAGTAATTTAAACTTTTACCTGAAGTGTATTCAGTAAGTAAATTTGATACTGAATTTGGATTCGATTGACAAGAGGATTTAGATTTCCTTCTCCAAACCAAGCAACTGTACTCAGATTCAAATCAGAGATGAGACAAAATGTGACCCATTGACACCCTGTCTGATTCTGCACAATTCTTACTCACACCCAAATCTCAATAATTCTGCGGTTAGCTATAATTTGAACCGCGGTTGGATCGTAGCTGAGTAGACAAAGAAGCTGATTGTCATATGTGGCATGTGGAAGGGAATCTGCCCATTAACAGCAGAAGCTTATAATATACAATCTGCTGCTAGTACATGTCATCTTTTCGATACCCTTGCAGTGGTAATGCATTTAATGCTAATTCCAGGTTAAGGGGTCGAACGTAAGAAACAAGGTTTGACCGGGGGAACAACCCAGGCTCTTTGTGTCAAATCACATGCTTGCTAGGTCATCTTCATATGGACCTTCCTTCATTGATCCATCTTGATGATACTATGCAAATAGATCCTTCATTTCTGGCCACTAATAGATCAGATAGGTTAGTTGGGAATCATTAGATGATAGACGTGTTTAATTTGTGATCTATATGTAGTGCATATGAAATTAAATTCTGCAAATGCAAAACGGTTCTCGGAAATCGGGATTCAAATAAATGGAAATCCAGCGGATCCTACGATCTGTAGCCAATCTGGTTTGCCGATCGAAGTAAATGTTTTTTAACTTGCATGTGATCCATTAGCTCCAACTACCAATGCTACGATTCGTTTATGAAGGTAAACTTTGAAGTTTTAACCAACCATGTTTACCAAGCAGCAAACAAGTTGATGTTCTTCTGTCTCTGATGGTCGAGAGAGAGAGAGATGACATACAATACCAATAAACACCATGTGTTTAAATGATTAATTTAAAACAGAAGCTGCCCTGTGGTGACTTTTTACTGGACTTTTCGCAGATGATACGCTAACAAGCTAGAATCCTCTTTGTGAAAATGGACATCAGTCTTCAAGCACGTGTTGGGAACCTGAAAGACTTGGTCCCCAAGAGCTCAGTAGTGGTGGAGAAATGTATATTAGAAGAAGAAACTACTGGACGAAATATGCCGAATCAAATTCAAGGAATATTCAAGTAGTCTTCACTCCTCAGCCCCTCTACTCCTTATGTTGATCTATATTACAATGAAATTCAGATCTCTCTCGCATGCCTCCTACGACCGCGATAACACTAAAAAGAAGAAACAGATTAAACAAAAGCAGAGCTAATTTATAATTACAGAGAGCGCAGAGAACACATGGGCGTACCCCTGTTGGCTCGACAAGAACCGGCGTTGCCCACAAGAGGGTGCAGAGAGAGAGAGCACATGACATGCCAGTTCATCGGTCAAAACCAACCACTCTGTAGTCAGTATGGTGGTGGAACCCTCCCCTCTTTCGCATCTTCATCCCCACCATCTTGCCTCACATTCGTTTCTCTCCCTCCTTCCTTCCTCTAAAAAGCCGCCAACAAACCTCATAAGTGATTTCTTCACTCTTCTCTTTCAATCTCCCTCCCTACTCTACAGCAGGGAGGTTGCGGGTTGCCACCGTCCCCATACATTTCCGTAGACTCGTTCCTGTAGGGCGTCTATCTTCACAGCAGGCAGGATGCTGTGCGTTTGCAGGAGGAGTAAAGACATGAGGAGAATCGAGGTGGGGGTCAGCATCTCGTGCTGGACATGCCAGACCTTGCAGCGGAGCGTGCAGAGCGCAGGAGCTGGTGGGGACTTCGTGTGTGGAAGGCGATGCGGGGAAATGGTGGGGTGCTGGAGCCGGAGGGCGGCGCACAGGCAGGGCAAGGAGGAGCGGCGGCGGCAGCAGCAGGAGGAGGAAGGGGAAGAAGAGGAGGAAGATAGCCCCATGACACCTCGTGGTCAAGGAGGAATCGTGCTTGAGGACGGGCAGCTGCCACCAACCGAGCCGCGCTTGATGAGGTGCAGAGCGGTCCGGCGTGACTGGAATTTGGATGAGTTATGCAAGGAGGTAGGAGTCGCCTAATGGGCTGGAACTGATGGATGATCGAAGTGAATAAATCTCTCCCTCTCTTCTCTCTTTGTGGTTACTTCTGTATATTATATGAACGCCGACATGTCTTTGATTTTGTTCAATTTTTGGTTGATCTCCTGTCTTTCGTATATATATGGAGAGATATGAGAGGAAACTCAAGGTTGAGGTTTTGTTGTCTTCTTTGGGACATGAACACGAAGTTGAGTGTCTCCGATGTGAAAATTGAATTACAAAGTGAAGTACTTTCTTTCTCCTTTTTCAGGAACTTGCCAGGTAAGTGACTGGTGGGGTTAGATCTACAAATTAAAGATCTTTAGTCAGAAAACATCGAGTATAGAGTAAAATTAAGTGCAAAAAGAAATCCACCTCTCTCTCCTTCTCTTTGGTGGAAGCGATTTAGCACGATGGCCAAGTGGAAACTCGAAACGCATGCAAACTAGCAAAGCTTGAAATAAACCAACAGTAAGCTTTTTTGCCAGTATTTTTTTGCTGTATATGTTCTTGACGTTCAACATAAAGGATGGGAGCCTTCTCCTCACAGCTTCAACATCACGCTTTTTCATAATATTGTTCCTTACAACGTAAAGCATAACAATCTAGACACTGATGGGGACTAAGCCAAGTGCTTGGCTGTGAATAGTTTGATAGTGCAATCGAAGGCTTCTTCGCTGATTGTGTCATTGGAAGATGAAATCAGAACCATGGAAGGTAAAAATTACATCTAGGAGACTGCCCTTTCTTGGGGCGCCTCTCGTCAGAAAGCGGGACCATTAATTTTTAGGGCTCAGACCTACTGGGGTTGAATCGGTTAATCATAAACAGGATGTATAAAAAGAGATCATCGCTATATTGGCAGGAATAAGCCTACTAATATAGAGTGCAGGGGTGCAAGATTTGCAAAGGGATGATGATGAAAGGCTACCTGAATCAGCAGCTTTCTCTAGGAAGAATGAAGGTACGTACATGTAATTCACAAAGATGCAAAGGATTCATAATTAATTTGGATGATATAAGTGCGTTGGATGTCTGATTGGATCAAATTTGGCACAGCTGACAAAAGCAAAACTCTGAAACTCCTAGAACCCTTTGCATCCCTAGTAGTGAGACTTCGTATCTTATTATCCTACAATCCTTTGCATCCCTAACAATGAAACTGTTGAACCTTATTATGAAGTTTGGTCTTCAGCGTAGGAATAATCCGAGCTTGGTTGCGTTCGTGTTTGTGTTTGTATGTGGGTGTGAACATGGATCAATGTAAAGTGTCATCAACTCGGTAAGAAATTAAGTTTCAATTTTCTTTTCACTGGGTCATCCTTCATTTCTTGGTGAAGAAGCATATGACTCTTCAAAACCAGAGTCTTTACGAGTGCTGTAATTCTGCGGTAGAACGTTTAACTCACTCATTTATGGTTAGGTTCCTATTCTTTTTCCCGTAGAAGCCTCTCTCGAGGTTAACTCAACCGACACAGTTTCATCGCCACATGGGGACAAGACAGATGCTTCCAAGCTTTGGGGATTAATGCCCTCAATGCGTCTCCTAACTCTTATTTAGCACCATTTAGAATAGTCACAAATTCTTGCTTGTTTGCACAGACCCCAAATTTTTTAAACAGAACAAATCAATCAACCAAGAAAGCAACCACCACAGACCTATATAATCATTAATAATGAACAGTTAAGGATAGAGTCATAAAAAGGCCAACAATTGTCGGGAAAATATTTGATATTCCTCCTACTCCCACCCTTTCCTTTCACTCGTTTTCTTATCCCTGCAGCAAAATCACTAACATCTACAAGCATTCCTTTTGGCAAGAGCCCTAGCTGCTGGCCGGCCTCGGAATTTGTATTTGATGACGAAAACTAAAACTGAGATATGTGCGGAGTGTGCGGAGATAGGATTAATTGCAGTCTCTCAGAGTAAATATAAAGATCCACACACAAACCGTTCATAGCAAGCATTCTAGTTTAACGATCTTAGGTATCCATTTTTTGCTTTCTGTACTTTTTCATTACACATTCACATGTATGGTTAAATTTTTAACCAAAAAAAGGTACCTATAAAGTACCAGAGATATGGGAAAGAAACAACATATAAGAGCGTGTTTAATTTTCTGGTAACCTTTATTTCATTGAAAGTTTTACCCTCATTGCAGAAAGGACAACCAAACAAATGGAGAATAAATTCTTGAGAGAAGAAAGTGGGAGGAAGAGACCTTTTATTTTAAGTGGAAATAAAGCGTAGTGACTGTCCACTCAAGGAGCACAATCCATGCAATCATTACACACAGTGTGTGTGTGTTTTATGGCATACAAAATTCGCCCGCGATGAAGCACAAACAAGAGTTCTGGATGTGACAAAAACCAGCTTTCGTCCTTGGCATGCTACTCGGGGCTAACAGTCTTCTGCTTACCTATCTACATGGCTGAGATTGGATTTGGTTCAAAGGTGCTGCTTCTGAGCATTGCTCACGGAAATGAAGCTCTCCTCATAAAGATTATAGAGCTCACCATCCTTTTATTTGGAATCTGTCAGCGAATCTCTGTGTACCCTTGCTCGACAATAAAGGCCATTTGTAGTCCTCTTTGTCTATCGGTTCAGATCTTGCTGTATTTTAGTTTTCCAAGGGTCTCTATTTCTTTTTGTGGTCAATGGAAAAGTTCCCCAGACAATTCACTACAGGAAGTAGCTAACAACTACAACAAAGAACCAGCATTTACTCAAAATTGAATGAATGTATAAATTACAATTTCCTTTTTGTGGAGGGCAAGCCTTCCAACAGCACTCCGTAACTGAGTGTATCGTTCCAATTTTATTGGAAAAGACGTCCAATACAACTGGAAGGATGGCAAGTGGCTAAACCCATAGGGAGCAAGTGCGACCGCATTTGCTGTACAAGCCTCAGATGAACAGGCAACGACTTCAGTACGGTTCTTCAAGCAGAATCAACCGCGTTACCTTTTGTCACACAAGCAGAAATCGTCATGGCAAGAAATAAGCTGCACCGCCACTTAATGTTAGTCGAAGGACCTTCACTTTAGGTAGTCCTGAACATGTAAAAGCGACCAATGCTGCAACATTCACTTAGATAAGTTAACCAATTTGAACAGAAACTCTAATCCATTTCCCACAGTACAAATTCTGCTCATGTGCTCCCGACGTTTCTGCACCCATGTTTCCATTTGCTCTTTTACTTCCCATATGCTGCTTTCCTTCTCCCAATCCCAAACATACTTCCATGTAAGTTGTTCATTTGCCACTATTACAGTTCCCTGCCAATGATCAAATTCATGTTTTTATTACGATGGTATATGTAATGGATAACATTGTAGAGATATAATGTGGCATCAAGCAGCATCTCGTCAGCTGATGAGACAGTCCTGCTTAAATGCGTTCGTAACTGCTACTATTTATGCACAAATATTTTATTTCCATACGGTGCCTATTTTAGATCGTAGACCCTGGTACGTCTATGCCAGGTCAAATTTGATAATATTATCCTCATAGCCCAAGCATGTTTATGGAGCACATTTTGTGTAAGAGAATCCCACAAAGAGCGGCTTCTACAATTTGCTTTTCGTAATTGGAAAATAACAATGGAGGAAAAAGACAAACATTGAATGTGCAATTCATGAACAGCTGTAACATATACGGATGTGCACCAGGTCCACAACATATTCATAATTATAGTATAGCCATAAATGTCGATGCTACTCTAAACATTTTTGTGATTTTGTCATAATTCAGGAATTGAAAAAGCAAGTAGCTGACTAGCTCTAACACATGAGGATGTGCACCAGTACCCATCGACATTCAAAGTAAAGAACAGTCACAAATTTCAGAAATAATTAAAAATATTGCGATTTCATTGCCAAGGAGTTGAACGACGTTACTGGAAAATATCATCATATTTCCAAGACATCTCTAAAAAATAACTAGTGATGATATCCGCATATTTTCTTTTCCTAAGACAATTCTTCTTTTCGTGTGTCTTGTCCGTTTCTATTTTCCATTTCATTTCCTTCAAAAGTTAAAATTTGTTTTGAACATTTGAAAATTTTTTGCAAGAAATTTAGTAAAAATACATACTGTGACATTTTTTTTTATTCTTGAAATATTTTAGTTTTTTTAAGTTCCCAAGGTTTTCCTGAAAAAATTAAAAGATTTCTGTGATAGACCTTGACAAGAAATTCCCTGGAACTATACTTCTGTCTTTGAACTAAAGAAAATCCATAATCACTCACAGTTTTTTCCTCCTGATATCCACTGAACAGTTCTCTTTACCTGTGCACCAGGTTGGTCTGGGTAGCAAAAAAATTAGGCACGCTAAATAGATTATGCTTTTACCATGTGCAGGTGGAAATTGTACCTGGAGGTCCTGGACTTCATCATCTGGCAACTGACAATCAAGCATGTTCCTATGCATAGCAGGTCCATGATGGCCTTAGTAGGCCATTGTAAGCCCTTGATAGATTTAAAATTTATCTCCAATCATTTCGTGGATAGGGGCCAAAAGGCCTATATTGGATGTATGCAATTGCAAACAAATTTCAAAAATCTATCAAGTAACAACAAAAAAGAAGTTGGAGTTTTAACTTTCCGGGGAGACTTTGTTCAAGTTACAGAATGGTGCTGACTTATTTAGGAGCTAGTTCATCACTTCCACTACCTTTAATACAATTATATGCATTTCTCTGGCTAAAGCTAGTCCCCAGGGCCCTTTCTCTCTCTCTCTCAATTAGCGTGTGAGAGAGAGATTGGCGTTCTCTTCCCAATTCAAAAGCAGATGTTTTACCTGGCGAATGGCTGCATTTCTATCAAAAATAATTTAAAAGAAGGCCTTTAGGAGGCTTCTATATGTTGATTGTGTACAGCCAATGAGGAATCCTATAATACTTGTTATAGGCGTGTCCCTTCTTGAAGAGCAGTACAACAGAGATTGTTAGATTGGCACTTGCAAATTTGAAATGTGCACTCTATCAAGGCATTTCTTGCTGGCCCTAAAGGTGGAAAATGGTATGATATGAAGGTGCAGCTATGAATGGTCATGATTCTTGATTGGTGGCTTCATTGGCATGAAAGCAATGAAAAAAGTCCCACCCGAATAATGTCTTAAAGGGCCAAGTTATAGGTAGCAGATCTGCCACGTATTCCTATACTTGTAGCAAGAAAGCTAGAGGCGAATGAAATGAATCGGATCAGGTAAATGCACATAATCAGGATCCCTAATGTCGAGATTCACCTGAACTAATTTTAACCATTCACTAGCTACTTACTGGTGCTTTTTTCCACTTCATCTCCTTGCATTGTGGTGACCACATTATTTATTGTCTAATGGAACACCCTGTCGATTGAAAAAGTTCGTATGTATTAGTGGAATCCTGAGCCTTATGGGGTGGGGTGGCGGTGCAGCACCAAGTTAGCGCCAAGTTGAAGGTGCAATGTCACCACACGCAGGCCCTGGCACAACCGTGGACCCTAGAGGTGAAGGGAAGAGTGGGGAGCTTTGGCTTCTCCTACCAAATTGCCATAGACATTATGGTGAATTCAGCTGATTAGGTTGGTTGAAGCTTTGGTGCCAGTCTAAAATCTTACCATTTGTGCTCCTCTCATGCAGCTCTCTTAGATCCATGACAATGTTAGTAGTTATTAAGAATGTTTCAGTTACATGGTTGGTTCCAGATTTTCTTAATTTGAAAATAAAATTGTCTCGGTTAAAAGAGACAAAGAAAATCTTCGACAATAAATCAATAACTCTTTCAAAGGGTACAGAACATGCCAAATGTTATCTACCTGATTTGGTTCATCGTTGTGAAGACAAATAGGTTGCTTAATAACCCATAGTGCGGTCTCCACATCAAGATAACCAGCTTCCACCATTCTCCTCAATGCTCTAGCCTGAGATCTTTTCCCTCTTTATAAAAGAAAAAGTTAGAACATATGCAGCAAGAACAAGTGCAACATCTGAAAATGCACATATGCAAGAATAAAAACCAAGATCAGTATAACTGATTCCTTAGAGAAATTATGAAAGAATATCATCCAAAAAAAGCAGCAACAGAAAAGAAGAGAAGAATTCATGCAGCTCAAACCTGTTCAGGTCTTTAAAAGGCGACAGAATTTCAGGCGAAGGTATGATGCCAGCCAAAAGAGCAGCCTCACCCAAACTGAGTGAAGTTGGGTGCTTTCCAAAGTAAAAGGCAGATGCTGAATTAATTCCATACACCCCATGCCCCCAATATATCTGTGGCAAGTGACGTCTGATTGAACATTTTTGTGTATGTGTATATAAATGTGTGTGTATGTGTGTGTGTACATATATACACACACCTTAGAGAGAGAGAGAGAGAGAGAGAGGGTAACCATCAATAATTTATGACAAAAAGTTAGAAGTATATAATCCTTTGCAAATCACATATCCAATGAACCAAACCATTTATATGGCTAATTTGCTAAAAAACCTCATGAGATTATGCAAATCACACGATCAACATTTCAAATCAATGATATTACTAAATTGAGGTCACTACCAAGATAATATAACTCACCTTCCTCAAGTAAGCCGATAGGATTTGCCACTTTGACATTTTCTTTTCCAAACAAAGAGAAACCAATCCTTCCACAACTTTTCTCGCCCATCTGCACTCACTTCGCAGGAGTACATTCTTCACGAGCTATAATAAAAAAATTTAAAGAAGAGAACCAGCAATTAGCTTTGGCAAATTAAACAATATATACTAAAATTCCTAGTAGAAAAAAATTTCCATGTCTCATGTACTTGTATTTATATTTATGTTCATGTTCTAACTCGCTTCCTCCTGCTGCCAATATGATACGGGCAGTGGCACTTGTCATCTTATAAAGCATGTCGAACAAATGAGACTATAAGGCCTATAGTCTATAGATGCATTTCGCGTGGACCTTTTGATAGGCATCAATTCATGGTCCACGTCTACTGCTAACTATATGTGATTTTTTAACTCTTGGATCATAATTGAAACTAGTTGCAACTCGAATCGGAAACAGGAAGGCATCCAATAAGAAAACTAAACCGAGTCATGATTTGCGTTGAGCGAACCGAGGAACCTGAGTATAAACAAAGATTGTTTCCAGTGCTTCCAATGTCAGAAGTAAACTCACGAAACTCAAAAGTCAGGCATATCCTCTATTGGCTCCGGAGTTTCATTCACAAATCGAGCCCATGCTCCTCAGCTAACTCGGTCATAAAAGAGAAAATCAGACGAAATCCAAAACTCATGTAAAACTAAACTGAATCGAAGCACTCCAAGAAGCCAAGCACTAACTTGACCTCACCTGTTGGGTGATGGTGCTGCCGCCTCCGTTCGTCGCGAGCGAGAACACGGCGCGCGCAATGCCCCTCGGGTCGACGCCCCGATGCCGGAAAAACCGGCGGTCCTCTGATGCCACCACCGCCTGCCAAACGTACGGAGGGACGTCCCAGGCGTCAGGGCACGTCGCCTCCTCCCGGACAAGGGCCTCCCATCGGCTCCCGAAATTGGAGGGAACGACGGAGAAAAGAAGGCGAAGGACGGCCAGAGAAGAGGCGAACACGAGGACGACGAGGGCGTTTCTAAAGATCAGCCAGATCAAAGTCCAATCATCCCCACGCGTCAAATCAGAGTAGGATCTCGCTGCTCGGCACCTGGGCAACGGCGCCATCTCCGTAGGCAATGATGGACGGAAGAAGAGGGACAAAGAAGAAGGAGGTCGGGGATCGCTGAAAGGGAAGGGACGTTGAGGAGAGGTTGACTGGTAAGGACGGCGACGGACGGGAGGAGAATGCCGGACGGCGCCGACGCCGAACGAATATGACGCCAACATAGTCACTGCATTTGGCGCCTCGTCTGGACCCGCGCGTCCCCGACCAGGAGAAGCGGGAGGGCTCGACTTCGTTTGCTTTCGCCCCGTTTATAAAGGAAAAATTTTTAGGTTAAGGACCCCCTTTTGTCGTTAATTTCAAAAAGTGCCAACATTATTCTTGTTTTCTTTTGGGCGTGGGCAAAGTTCTACATTCGCTGACAACTCTCAGCTGAGCAGAGATTTCAACTTCTTCCTAAGATGTACCATTTTGTAAGATTTGAATTTCATGCTTCTCTTGTCCCATTATTTTTAGATCGTAAACGATAAATCAAAAGCCCACTATGGCCCCTAAAGAAAAAGACGATCATGCTCTACTTTGCAGTACAGTCAAGTGAAATTTATGTTCGCTCCTGCAGTGACAAAGTCTCTTGGCCGGGTGCAGTCAAATGAAATTTATGTTTGTTCCTGTCGTGACAAAGTCTCTTGGCCTGAGTAGAGTCGAGCTCCAGTTCAGTCAGCTCAAATTAGATTCGACTAATGAAACCTCAAGCTAGACTCACCTAGAGCTCAACTCAGCAGTTATGTGTTGAGCTCGAGTTCAATTCAATTAAGGCTCGACAAACTCGTTTGAATGTAATTGATATTCATCGTTACGTATTGAGCTTGACCCGATTAAGACTCGACAAACTCGTTTGAATAGAATTAATATTCATCGTTATATGTTGAGCTCGAGCTCGATTAAAGGTCGATAAGATAGTCAACTCATTTGAACACATCGACTTGATTAAGGCTCGACAAACTCAATAAGACTATAACTCTATTTGGCAGTTACCAGTTGAGCTCGAAATCAACTCAATTATTTGAACGAACCGATTCATGAACGCAAGTTCAACTCGTTAAGCAAATGACTCAGTTCAAACTCGTTCACAAGCCGAGCTTTAACGAATCAAGCTAGCTGGTTGTGTAGGGAAGGCTTGAAGGAACAAGGTACAAATATTTACCAAAAATTAAAAAACAACCAGCCATGAACTGAGAAACATGACTTGACTTTTTGGGAGAAAAACAGGGAAGATTAAAGAAGATCTAGGCATTTGTTTGGCTTTGACGAGCTTGGAAGGCATTCACCTGCCAAACATTCTCTTGTCATGTACGTGCTTTTGTATTTTGTGGAGAAATTAAATGAAATGAAATGAAGTGACAAGGGGTGGAACAAGACAAGCGGACAGAGTGGTGCATGGAATTCTATGTTGGATGCTTCCCACGATGAGAATAATGAGTCACATGGAAGCCATCTATCATGAAAAACCTCCACCAAGCATCGTTAATGGAATCAATCGTGATAGCTGAGATCTAGTGAAAGTACATGCGAAGGAGCCTATCTATCTTTTGAGTTAATTCAGTGAAACCTAACCATATAGATGTGATTTATATATTTGGTTCTATAGAAGACTATCTTTGAATCATTCTTCTGAAATGTAATGTAGATGGATTATTTTACATTGATAGATTTCAAAATGTTAATAGAATGTAAAAAAAACACAAGTTTTAGCTTGTCTCATAGATAAGATCTTACCACCCTATGGCTGCTACCTGAAAAAGAGAATTGGCTACAGACAAGAAGTCTCCTTAGGGTTTTTTTTGGCACTAACTTGGTGTTTCATGAATCTGTCTCAAAATAAGAGTACATTTATGAAACATTTGTACAAGAATAAGAATTTCATGAATCTTTCTGTTTTTTAAGAAATAGTCATGACACTCTCACACCACGTTCATAATGCCCAGAAGATACGTGTTCTTTTTATGTATGTGTGTGTGTGAATTTGTATAATGGCCCATAAGATAAGAGTTCTTTTACTTTGTTCTTAAGTGGCCCATTAAAGGACTAAGGAAACAGATAAGGCCAAATTCAAGTTCTCATAGGCTCAGAGCAATTTTTTCATGGGTGGGCACCCTGACCACCCATCTGGGGCAGTTAAGAAAACAGATAAGGCCAAATTCAAGTTCTTATAGGCTCAGAGCAAATTTTTCATGGGTGGGCAACCTGACCACCCATCTGGGGCCGGTCTCTAGTAGTCGAGTTTTTCTTTTTCCCAGTATGACATATGCTCAGTGGCGGAGCCACGTAGCTGGTGTGGACAATTGCTCAAACACTGGGAAAAGTGTAAAGGTGATTCTTGGTGGACATATTTTGATTAATTAGTAAAACTAGATAATCTCCACTTAGTTCAGAGTCAGATTTGGGCTTGTTTGGTTGATGGGAAACCCGATTTCCTGAGATTGAACATGGAACTTCGCATAATCGTCTAACTAAAAGCCCTCAAATGAGAAATGTTTCTCTTCTTAAGAAATAAGTTGAAGTGTTACAGAACATAAACATTTATTTCTATGGGTGAAAATATATTAAGAGATGATTTAATTCAGGAATATCATTATCGATCAGAATAAAGCAGGCATGAAATCGCCATGAATTTGGTAAAGTGGTTTTCGCAACTTAATGGTGTAAAAGACATCCCCTCGTAATATTCGCAAAAACAAGGGAGAGAAGAGAAAAAAGACAAGCGTTTTAATGGCGAGGGGGTCCCACGCGAACAACTCATTACAATTCTTTAATTTTGAACATTCCGAAATTCGCAGCAGAATATCAAAAAAAGAAAAAGAAAAAAGAAAAAGAAAAGTAATCTTTTGTGGTCGACCCATACTTTTCACAAAAAGCAAGAAAACAGGGTCCACACTTCAAAAATTCCGAAAAGTAGCACTTTCTTAAAAAGAAAAAAATGGTTGGATAGATAACGACCTTTTTTTTCGAAGAGGGATGGTGGGGTCAATTAAAAGACCTTTTAATGGCAGCCTATCGCGGCCCCAGCTTAGTCCATAGAGCTGGTCTGGGTTCAGTTTCTATAACGATAGCTGGTTCGAGTTAGCTTAGTCCACTAGAGCTGGTGTGGGTTCAGTTTTTATAACGATAGCTGGTTCGAGTTAGACCTAGATTGGCTTGTCATTTGGTGAGTCAAATAAGCGCATTTACCAACCTTGATTATGAAACTTGTGGACTGGTGATCCCAAATCTAACCTACCATTCACAAGTTATTTGGGGGCGAGTATGAACTCTCATGCCACTCGAATAAGTGACCAACTTTCTATTAACCATAGACATGAACCAATGTACTAAATTCTTTCGACTAAATGAAATCTGGCAAAAAAAATTTAAACCTTCAATGAATGATAAGAGATGCCAATCTGTCTTTCAAGAGTGGAGCTGCTTATAAACTTTGGAGAAGGTGAACAGCTATGATAATTGAACATGTTTACTATCATTCAAACGCCAACTTGTACTAAATTGCATTATGATAAAAAAACCAGCGTAAATGTGAAAACTAAGGAAAAAGAGGGCGTACTACAAGAAAGCGTTCACCTTTTCTTTCCCTCCTCTCTCTCTCTCTCTCCCCACTTTCGCAAGGACAAGGGCTACTTGTACAGTACATGACACTCTCTGGATACCCACTCTTCTCTGCAACCCTCACTGTACCTCGGGATAGTGGGAGGGAGAGCTAGGGAGAGAGAGCCATGGCGGTCCTGCTGCAGCTGTTCCTCTTCTTCCTCGTCTGCGTCTCACGGGCCTCGGGGAAGTCCACCATCGAGCCCTGCAGCGGCTCCGACTCGTGCAATGCCATGGTGGGCTACACCCTCCCCACGGACCTCAAGGTCTCGGAGGTGGCCACCCTCTTCCAGGTCGACCCCGTTGCCCTACTGACCGCCAACGCCTACGACCTCTCCTACCCGGACGTCGAGAACCACATTCTTCCCGCTCGCCTCTTCCTCAAGGTCCCCGTCCCCTGCTCCTGCGTCGACGGCATCCGCAAGGTAGCCTCCGTCACCTACCGCGCCCGCGCCTCCGACACCTTCGCCTCCATAGCTTCCTCCGTGTACGCCGGCCTCGTCACCGCCGACCAGATCCGCGACGCCAACGGCATCACCGACCCTGGCCTCGTTGATCTTGGGCAGCCCCTCAAGATTCCTCTCCCTTGTGCTTGCTTCAATGGCACCGACAACGGACTCCCCGCCGTCTACCTCTCCTACGTCGTCCAGGGGCCCGACTCGCTCCCCGCCATCGCAGCCAGGTACAGCACCACGCTCTCCGACCTCATGACCGTCAATGCCATGGGCACGTCGGCGATTACTCCTGGCGACATTCTCGCCATTCCGTTGGCAGGTTGGTGTGCTGCCCTCTCTTTCTTCCTTTCTTTCTCCTTTTTTCTTCTTCATCTTTTCTGTATTTCTTTTGGGGAGTAGAGGAGATAAAGGGGAAGATAAAGCTTAGACCTTTCTGTTTCTTGTCTTCTCTTTTACTTGTTTCTTTCTTTTCATATTGGTTGAAATTTTTGGGTTGGATTGAATGTAGCTTGTGCTTCCGGATTTTCGAGGTTCGCTACGGACGCAGGGTTGATCGTCGCAAACGGGAGCTACGCCATTACTGCCAGCCATTGTGTTCAATGCAGTTGTGGGCCTGCCAACATGAAGTAAGACAACAACTAGCACCTCCCATCCTTCTTAACTTTTCCTTTTTTTCCTTGTTACTTGTTCGTCATCCTATCCTTGTTTATGGTTATGAGTCTGCACTGTCGTGCTGGGTGGTTTGCTGTTGCCTCTTCTGATTTTGGATTGCTGAAGTTCCATTGAGCTGTCATTGGTTTTAGACTAGTAGGATGGATGCGGCTACATAAAAGTAAGAAAAAAAAGGGAACATTTTTCTTGGTTCAATTTTCTTAACTTTTTTGTACTATTTATTTATTTTGTTCATATGGTATTTTTTTGTGACATTTTAAAGGGCTTTTGGATGCACATAGTTTGTGACTCAAAAACCGATGTTACCAACTTAGTTGTAAGTACAGAGCGACAAAATCATTTCCTGTTTGATTGCTTAAATTTGTTCTTTGACTCCCCAACTTGTCTGGGAAAAGGAGATAAATAGGGACATTGCATATGGGATAGGAAACGTCTTTTTGTGGTAATGTTCAGTTTGTCAGTGTACAAGAGATTGAAGCGTCTTTTTGAGCTTATATCAGGTTGATACTTGGGTTGCTTAATGGTGCCTTCACTAGTAACCTTTTTGTCTAATTCATGTTCCTTATGTTGCATAAACTGACTGTTGTTTCGTATTGTATGTAAATGCAGTCTCTTCTGCACATCAGCGCCACTGGCCTCTTCATGCACGAGTATGCAGTGCAGGAACAGCAACCTTATGCTTGGGAATTTTTCTGCACAGCCGTCAAGTGCAGGTTGTAGTGTTTCCTCCTGTAGCTACAGTGGCTTTGTCAACGGGACCATTATGACTACGTGAGTTGATAGGCTCCTTCCCCTGCTTCTGTTTGTTATTTGTTTTGGTCGATTAATTTATTTTGTTTCTGTCTCTGTAGCTTATCAATATCACTTCAGCCTCGGTGCCCAGGTAAACTTCATAAATGTGGTTGCCTTTCATCAACTTTACAAATTTGTAGTTTCTTTATTTGAACATGGAACCTGATAATATATTTAGTACTGAGCCTCTGATACTTGTTATGAGCTTTAAATTAGGTGATTTTCTGTTAGTTTTGGATGATTATTTGTTTATGTTTTAGGGGCACACACCTTCCCTCCGCTTTTGCCACCGCCTACAGTATTGCCTGTATCTGCAATTTCATCATCTCCATCACCCTCACCATCACAGGCAGGTGGTCCTACATTAACACCTAGGTCATCAACGACAGGGGTTGCTGGTTCGATTCCAGGAACGTTGCCAGCAGCTGGTCCATCTGGAAGTACTTCTGACTCTTCATCATTGACATATCCATTGTGCCATATTTTGACAATATCTGTTTTGCATCTTCTACTAAGCCTTATTGGTTAGATGAATCCTTGCAGTCTGGTGAAGGTTGCATTTGAATATGAGGTTGTGCTTTGGGGATGCCATCTACGGGATTAATGTTGTAGCCAGTTACGACCATTCACTGTATCATGATTTGTTGGTTTTGTGTTGCAGATTTCAAGGGGTCTTTGGCATTTTCATGCATCCCCTTTGGACCTTGAGCGGCTATACTTTCATGTAATTTTGTTGTCAAAAAATATTTTATCATTTAGGTCAGGATCACAAATCAGCTATCTGGGTTCAATATTTTGCTTTTGTTGTAAAAAGTTCCAATTACTGTGTCAAATGTGGCATTTTCATTTTTATTGCATCACTTTCATTTTTAGTGAAGCATGTGAGCTATTACACCTCTCAAACTATTGGTGACATTTGGAAGTTGAAGTCAACTCCATATGGATGCATGTATGGTGAAGGTTTGTGGGCTTAGGCGAGCAATTCACTAGATATGGTTCAATGTACAGGAAAGTGGAACTGATGTTGTGTGGGCATGTTTTTGTGTGAGAACTTTGGTGCCGCATGAGCAGCACTTGTAGCATGGCATGTCCCATGTGAACCCCCTCTTGTGGGTTCAAGTTGGTGATTTTCACACTTGATTATAGTTGGATGTTAAGTTTAATGATTTATCTACTTGGTGCTGAATTTTTGAAAGCTGATGTGATGTGGCCCTTTTACTGTTTTGCTTTAGAATTTTGCTCTTCTTCCCAACATTGAATTGCAGCTTTTAGGGCCTCTTTGGAACTTCATGATGACAATGGAAAATTATTTAAGGAATGAACTTTTATTTTCCCTTCTGACAAGATATGTAGTTTGAATGTTATTGTTGGATGATCAGCTCAACCGCATATGGATTTTGCCATTTCGTAACTGAGTGCCAAAGAATTGGAAAGGTCGTGCGTAGAGTCATTGACTGCGGTAGCGTTTAGTGTTTCATGAATGTTAAACATCTGGTTTAACATTTTCTTAGTATGAATAATGGATAGCTTGTTTGGATGTTCATGTAGAGCTATTCAATTCCACAAGGAGGTGTTAGATATTAAACTGTAGAGGTCGATTAGATTGTGATCTGGACGGACCCACTTGAGGCTTTGTGTTTTTGCTTAACCACCGAATATTGTGATTTGACCTTTGTATTATGCTCATAATTATATTATTTCATCATGATGTGAATTTGTTATGCTTTGTACTTTGGTAAGCTTCCAGTCGAGAAACTTACTGCTGTTATTTAGATGTCAGAACGCAAGTAAGCAGGTTGAAATTTGGTGAATGACCACGCTGCATGAGTGGAACCTCTGAAGTTATAATGGTGTTCCTTTAATTAGCTGAACCTGTAGGGGCCAGGAAATAAACATCATCTTTCTACGACTAGGAAAATCAGAAATCTGAAAAAATTACTGAGGTAGGTGCTGTTATAAAATAAAAACAGATTACCAAAGGAGTTGGAAGCTTCTACGTAACCTCGATATTTATGATTATGATGAATTGGTTGCAAGCTGCCATCATATGAAACAGGTTCTTTACTGCATGTAAAAGGTTAAATCTACATTTATGTCTACTTCTCTTAAGGATGATTCTAATATTATGACGGACATCTTTGTTGCATTTGTATGTACAGATTATGCCTTGTATCATGGACATTTACCTAATCCTTAGTATATCACTCAAGACTGAATATCAATGCGTCTATATATATATATATAGACGCATTGATATTCAGTCTTGAGTGATATACTAAGGATTAGGTAAATGTCCATGATACAAGGCATAATCTGTATATATATAAAATACAGTAGAAAGTTCTCAGGAATAGCTGGGGCTAAAATTCTTAGCAAAATGTTAAAAAAGATATCGTGTGAGCAAATTCTGTTTAAATATTGTTATCAGCTCTGTTCTGCCTTTTACAGGGGCATTCTTTATTATGTGAAAAGACAGGTGAATTCTGTAGAACCTGTAATAATGAGATATGAAGCATTGCCATTTGTCATTTGACGATACGACCTTTCCTTGAAAAGGGACAAAGAAACTGAATTTGCGGCTGTTAGAAAATGGTGTTTGGTACCATATCAAAAGATGTGTCCCTATTGTTGAAGTAATGTGGTGAACATGTAAAGCATGGATGGAGCCAATTAGTTCCCGACCACGATTTCAGACATGAGAAAATTGTCAATAGTAGGTTGTACTGCAGTCCTAAACTCTCATGCAAGCAACAGTAGATCATCAGAGATCTTTCCTGAATCCAACAGAACTGATTATCCCTCATCCTTACTACAGCTCTTTTGGTTCTAATTTATAAATACTCGGTTGAGTAATGTTGTCTCAAACTGGTGTTGGCGATATGAATGCATAAGCAGAAAAGGATCTCACACACTCTCTCTCCCAAAATACGTTCAAAAACTTCATAAACCTTAAAAAATATGAAGCTGAAATGTTTATAAATAAAGAAAGGATGCTTCATGTGAAAAAAAAAGAAAAGGAGTTAATTGAATATAAATCCTCACAACTTCGTGATCAAGGGAAGGATAATGGCCATTTTTGTGTGCCAAGGCATCAAAAATTCATCCTGAATACGCATAGCAACATGTTCCTAGTATCTTTTCCCACTTTTTTGTCATCCAGTGACGTAATGAATCTCTTTCATCGTGTCACAAGAGCTAGACTTCAAGTAGTAAAAAGTTCAAGGTTGGACAAAGATAAATTTGTACAATTTAAACCTGATTCAAAGTAAAATTGTTAGTGTACTTAGTCATCAAAGTAGCAAACCATTCACTTTTGAAAAGGATCCTTTTTCTTTTGCAAGTTAATGAGTTCTATGTCAAACTTGAAGAGTACATTATCCAACTTTATGGCTTGATGGTCACACAAATGCGTGTTTTACACGTTCACTATAATTTGTTTACTCGTGAAGATAGATTAGCTTTCTCCAATATTCTTCATGTTTTTAGAGTTAAAAGTTAGTAATAAAGCTGCAAGTTTCCGTTTGTTGATTTTCTTCACCGCCTCCATCCCTGTTTACACACCAGCAGCAACGAATGAAGATCAGGGTTACAGTTTTTAAAGACAACATAGCCAAAGCCCTGAAGAAGGGAGGCCATGCTTCCCTGGTTTTCACAAGAAGCAAGGCGTCTACGTGAATTCTTCAGCTGGCCTCTCCACAGTACTGGGTACTCTGAATGATTTTGGGTCAGATCATTCTGTCAGTAAAATTGAATATCCTCTCATTTCTTGTTCAGATTATTATGAATTGAATCCAAGAGGGCATTAGATGGGAAGATTGTGGTCTGAAGAAACATGATTTTAGAATGCATCTTTTAAGAACACAGTACTATATTTGTTTCAGGAAGTATGGTGTGATTGACAGACATAAGATTGTCGTCTGTAATTACAATTTGTTTCTTTAAACAAGAAAAGCATGTCCCTGGGACATGTTTCCTCAAAATATGTCTCCTAAGATAAACGTCAATTTCAAGAACTGTAAACTTTTAGAAAAAAGCCCCATTCAGATCTCTCTCAACTCCTTTCATCTAACATGAGTTAGCCCAACTGCTTCTTGGAGCCATAGATTTTGGGTCTTGGTGGTGATCCTGTGGCCAGCCGTTTGGTTCTTCGGTGATCACTGATTTGAAATATCTGCCGTTTCATTTGCTTCCCTTCGCATTTTGCTCGAGAACATGACAGCGTCGATGCCGACAAATCTGTTCATTGAAATCGGAAACACCATAAAAATGTTCCTTCTCATTACCTCTATGTCTCCATCTCTGTCTTCCACACAAAGATGTTTGCTTCTGTTCTCTCGCTCTCAATGAACGACAAGAATGCCTTTGTTATGGTGTTTGGACGAATGAATCACAATTCAAAGGAGAGAACAGAACATCGAGTTCAGACCACAACTCGCCTGCATCTCAGAGGTTTGATTGACAAGGACCAATGAATCCTATAGAATATCAGTGAGTGGACGAATGAATCGTAACTTGAAGGAGAGAACCCAACATCGAGTTCAGACCACAACTCGCCTTCATTTGAGAGGTTTGATTGACAAGGACCAAGCAATCCTATAGAGTACATTACCAATTTCCTACGGTCCTACTCCTATAGGACACAGCCGGTGCATATCCTTTGTATACGAAGATGGTGAAGTAGCTTTCGCTGGAGCAACCATGATTTTATACACACACACATGTATATATATATATTCATATGCACGTACACACACACATGTATATATATATTCATATGCATGAAACAGCTACCAAACCTTTATATACAAACTTTGATGAGAATCATCTGGACCATTGACTCCAGAAGATTAGAGTGTAGATATTAAGTTTTAAATGGTACAAGCTAAGATGTTTTTTCAATATTCTAATATACGCTTCAAAGGAGGAGAGAGAAAGGGGAAAGCAAACGAGTTTTTTTAAATGAAACCCTTTATCTCATCTAAAAGGTGGTTTAAAGTCTTAAAAAACCAACATAGCTTCTATATTTGCAGTTTAATATCAATTATTTGATCTTCTCCATCAAGCCTCATATATAAGGGTTTGATATACATCTCTCTCTCTCTCTAGGATCGGGCTCTCCCTTTGCGACCACTCTCTTATCACAATGCTTGAACTTTAGTGGCTGCGAATGAAAGCTAAAGTTGGCCATGCAACTTTTCTTTTTCGTCAAACATGAAAAGTGAAACCATAGAAGCATGTGCAAGTGGGAAGAAAGTTGAGTCCCTCTCCGATGAGGACAGCATGTTTTATTTCACTTTACACTCCAAGTTTTAGAGGCGGGTAATTCCGATAATTAATTGTCACAAAGCGACCCTTTAAGTGAGTGGAGGAGAGCGTCTTGGATGGAATATTTGAAGTTGCAACCCTCCAACTCTTTTACGACAAAGAAAAAAGCGTTGCAAAAAGGCTCCTCTTTTCACGTGGTTCCGTTGGAATGGAGAATGTAAAGCGATGGAGACAGATTAATGTTTATCTCGGACGTTCTCCTCAACCATTCAAACACGCCCAAAAGGATGTGTTATGTGTATTACCTAGCGAAGTAATGATATTCATACCACCTCGCCAATCTTTCCCTACTGTTGCTTAATGGCCATTACAAAAACCAAGTGTGGAATTATTATTATTATTATTATTGTTACCGTTATATGTATGTCAAAAAAATTTGAAAAATCATTTGATAAGAGGATAAATGAAAAAATGTATGAAAAAAGATTACCATAGAAAGTTTTACATGACACATATATAACATTTTTGAATTGGGCAGTTTTGTTACCAATTCAATTCTTATTCGGGAGGCCTCACTGCGCTTCAACTTGTATGTTGATGATCTTTTTTTATTATAGAGAGTCGATGCTCCAAAAATGTGAAATGGAGATTGGCTACCTTCCCGTCCCATCCAATTTGCTAAACCCCTCAAGGATTTGTAAAGTCAAGTTCAGCATACTTATCTATGGGGATGTTAGAAGAAAGAGAGAGAGACTAAGTATAAGAAGATTTCCCACCATATTCGTGTTCAACAAAAAGATTTGTGCCATTTTCTTGCAGCGGATTCCCCAAAACTGCTCTGTATTTGCATCTGAAACTTACTTCAAACAAGCCATGAATGTGCATTTGGCAGTCAATATTGTTGTGTTTAGGCCCATGAAGAGTGGAGGATGAATTTGAAAAGTCAAGAAAAGGAAACCATGATTTTAGGAATAAGCTGATGAATGGGGAGTACCAAGGAAAAGTGAATCAGAAGTGTGTTTCCTTGCAATTCAGCAGAGAAGGGAACAAAGGGAAGACAGAACGATCAGTAGAACGGGAATAAATGCGAGCGAGTCGGGTCCGAAGGAGATAGATACGGAAAATCAGGTCGGGATCCGGTGTTGTCTTTATCGCCGAAAGCAACAGCTCACCCCACATATTCTTACTTTTCTTTTCATTAAATCGGTTTTTTATTTTATTTTATTTGTTAATATATAAAGATTGACTGATTCTCCCATATTCTTGATTTCAGTACCGGGTTTTTAGTCAAGGTTTAAGTGTTAAAAACCATGAATTTAAAGTTTGATATACTCTTCCGTTACCTTTTGGGGCCTACGCCCCATAAAAACTGTCTACGTGAGACTGTTCCTTGGCCCGTAGGTCTTGACACAAGGTTAGAATTCTAGCTTTTTCAGAGTGGTATCTCACTGATGGCTCGGGTCCCCTCGAAAGGAGGCCTTCTTCGCCTTCCACCTAAGCGGCGAAGGAAAGGCCTAAAGTCAATCCCAGAGAACAGTATTCATGGGGTCTTTCTGTCCAGGTGCAGGTAATCTGCATCTTCACAGACATGTCTATTTCACCGAACCTCTTTCCGAGACTGTGCTCAGATCGCTACGTCTTTCGTGCGGGTCAGAACTTACCCGACAAGGAATTTCGCTACCTTAAGACCATTATAGTTACGGCTGCCGTTCACCGGGGTTCGTTCGCCGGCTCCCTTGTCATCAGGTCACCAACTTTCTTGACCTTCCGGCACTAGGCAGACGTCAGCCCCCATACATGGTCTTACGACTTTGCGAAGACTTGTGTTTTTGGTAAACAGTCGCCCGGGCCTGTCACTGCGACCCTCTTCGTAAGGAGGCACCCCTTCTCCCAAAGTTAGAGGGCTATTTTGCCGAGTTCCTTCGAAAGAGTTGTCTTGTGCCCTTAGGTATTCTCTACCTACCAACATGTGTCAGTTTCGAGTACGGGTTCCCTTTTGTTGAAAGTCATTCGAGCTTTTCCTGAAAGTATGGCATGAGTTACTTCAGCGCCTGATACACGAACATTGGCTCGAGACATTTTCTCTACCCCTTCTTACCCTGAAAAAAGCAAGGTCACCTTCCATCCTTGAACCGTCTCTTGAAACCAAAAGGGGTAATATAGGAATAAAAAAGATGACTATAAATTTACAACTCAAAGAAAAACCATTGAATCTTCTTAGAGTGGAGCTTATATGATTTTCACCCAATTTAGCTTATGATTCTGTAGCTACCTTTTCTTCCTTTCTCTTATATATATATATATATATATATATATATATATATATATATATATATATATATATATATATATATATATATATATATATATATGCGCTGCTGATTAATGGTACTGCCTTGCTGATTAGTGATGTACTGTGGAGGGTTTAATTCAACGTTGCCATGGCCAATGAATTGGTTCACCTTTTTGATAGCAGGAAAGAAGCCGTAGCCTGTCTCAAACTCGATATCTCTAAAGCGTATGATAGAGTGTCTTGGAGGTTCATGCATAACAGTCTCCTCTGTCTGGGTTTTCACCCGTCCTGGGTGGAAAAAATCATGCTTTGTGTCTCCTCTGTCTCCTATACAGTGTTGATTAATGGTGACGCTGGGAGAAACTTCACAGCTGCGAGGGGTGTTAGGCAAGGCGATCCGATGTCCCCCTACCTTTTCATACTTGTAATGGAAATGGTGGCCAGATATCTTAAGGGACAAATTATGAAGGGGGTCATTCGGCTTCCCAAATCAGTTAGAGCCATTCCTGATGTTCATTGCTTAATGTTTGCTGATGATCTCCTCCTTTTTAGCGTTGCTTCAGTTAAATCGATAACCAATATCAAGAGGGTCCTGAGCCAACTTGAAGAAAGAATTGGTTTCATTATCAATAATTCCAAGTCTTCCCTTTTCACTTTCAACGTTGATACTCCCCTTGAGCAAAGGATGGCTAACATTGGAGGTTGGCAGGCGGTTAAGCTACCTTTGGATTACTTGGGTGTTCCTCTCTTTACGGGAAACTTAAATGCTAACTTATGTGCGGGGTTGATTGCTAAATTCGAGAAGAAGTTGGCGCCTTGGAAATCCCAACTTCTTTCCTATGCAGGTCGTGCTTGCCTTATCACCCATAACCTTAGCTCCATGGGTAATTTTTGGATGCAAGCTTTCTCTCTTCCGAATGAAGTACTTAAGAAGCTGGAGCAATGCATGGCAAGATTCCTGTGGGCTGATACTGAGGTCAACCGGCACATCCACCAAATAGTCTGGCACACTTTGTGCAAGCCCAAGGCGGAAGGTGGTATTGGTCTACGCCTTCTTGAGGAAGTCAACGTTTCCCTCTTAGCGAGTAGACTATGCTCTTCCTTTAATAATAACTCTCTCTTAGCACAATGGATCAGAGTGACTTATCTCAAATCCAACAGTTTGTGGACTGTGTGTAAACCTTGGAGGGGATCTTGGGCTTGGAAAAGCTTAGGGAAAGGCTGGAATAAGGTAGCTAATTGGGTGAGGTGGAAGATTGGAGATGGTAATTCTGTTTTCTTTTGGTCTGATTGGTGGCATGACGAAATTCTGGTGAAATCAATTAGTGGAGAGGAATATGGAGTCATTGTAGATCAGCTAAAGCTTTCTGTTGCNTGTGGATCATATCTAACAATGAAGGATGGAAGCGCAGACTTAGAGCGATGTTGGAAGGCAGGAGGCCGATTAACCAGAAATGGCATCACATGAGGGCGGCCAGCCAACGTCTAAGGGTTCTTAGTCACCTGCCTACTTTAGAGGCTGGAGAACAGATGTGTCTATATGGGGAAAGGGATGGCAGGGATGATGGTGGCTAGTGCTTTCTCTTGGTTTTCTAATATTGTTTCTGTTTTTTAGTCTTTGCCTTTTTCAGGAGCTGTAACGCTGGTGGGATTATTTTGGCCTTCTGGTGGTGGTTTTTGGGGCAGCTGGGTTATGCTTGCCTGGGTTTTTTGGGTTTTTCCATGTTGTAGCTGTTTCACAGCTTTGTGTAAATTTTTCTTTTGTCTTGTAGATACCTTAATTTTTCCTTAATAAACGGATGGGAGCCTACCGGCTCCCATCTCCCAGCAGCCTTTTATTGGCAATACGGAGCCTATAATAGAATGCCACCAGATAGCTCCAACCCTCTCTCTCGCTCGCTGTGGTGCACACACAATAAAATCAAAAGCGATCCGTCCTCTTCTCTCTCCCTCTGCTGCTTTAATTAAGTTGGAGGGAGCAACGCCACTCTGTGTACGTCTCCTTTTCCCTTCTTTTTGCTCGTCGTTCCTTTCGCTTCCGGCGATGATAAAGACGAAGTGGTCCAAGGGATTCCATCTGGGTCGCAGGCTTGTGAAGCTTTGGAGGTGCCTGAAGAGGAGCCGCCCTTTTAGCTACTACCATCGCCTCCGTCCCCCGCAAGAAGACGAGGAAGAAATCCATCAGCGTCTGTGGACGGGGGGCAGCGGCCATGGGAGGGTCAGGAGAAGAGTGCTTCTGCACAGGAAGGAGAAGGGAGGAGAGGTGGGGGGAGGGAGAGGGAGAGGGGACGTCCCCAAGGGTCACCTGGCGGTCTACGTTGGGGTTAAGGACCCGGAGCACCGCTTCTTGGTGCCCATCATTTACATCAACCACCCCTTCTTCAGGAGTCTGCTGAAGGTGACGGAGGAGGAGTATGGGTTCGACCAGAAGGGAGGGATTACCATCCCCTGCGGTGTTTCCGACTTCGAGAGCGTCAAGAGGAGCATAGCCGAAGAAGATGGCCGTCATCATCGAGCCAGGAATGAGACGGTCATCCATCGTTTGTTCCATATTCGTCCCTTCTGATGATTCTCTTGTATTCTGTCTCCTTCCCTCTCTCTCTCTACCCTTCTTGTACAGTAAAGAAACAGCAAATCGAAGAGCGATTTTTCTACTTTCTTTGCTCTTGTGCGTCTCTGTGTTGGGTTCATGGTGTTTCTGCAATTGCGTTTCAGAACCTCAATCCCCACCCAATTCTGCGGCGACACTGAACTTCGAATCTTCGTTTATGAGAAAAAGAGTATGTGGGGGGTTTCAAATGAAATTGGGAAGAACAATCTCCATTTTCTGCAACAATTCTAAATTACCTCGGAAACTTTTGTTTAGTTCGGATTTGAGAAGAAGCTCAATCTCCATCTTCATTAATTCCCTGCGTGTGGAGGAGAGGAGAAGAGAGAAGCAGCAGGCTAAGGCTCTACTCTAACCCGATAGGTTCAACTCAGAGTCGTCCGGACCAAATTCAACTGGTGCATGCTTTGATAGTCCCGGACGAGTCCGAACCTGGGAAGAAAGAAGTCATTACAAAACTGACGGCCACGCCCGTACCATTAATCGTACGGGTATATTTAAATAAATAAAAGGCCCATGACGAACCCCGCGGGGACAGCCGAAAGAAACGCCCGACCCTGACCGAGCCCACCTCCCTGACCGTACGCCCTCCTACTCGTTTTTTAATCTTTTCCCAGCACCTTGGTGAATCAAGATCTTACAATATCTTCTGTTCTTGGCACACCTTCTCTTAGGGGGGCGTTCGACGGGCAGAAAAAATACTGTAGCATCGAAAAAAAAAAATTCAAATTTTTAAAAAATTTTCGGTCTATCAAATCGCGGAAAAAAAAAATCGACCGTTAAAGTCGATTTCAGAAATTTTTTTCCGAAAAAAAATTTCCAGCCGAAGGGGTGGAAAATTTTTTCCGGAAAAATTTTTTTGACCGTTACCGTCGTCTTCGTCTCGCCCGCGGCTTCCTCTCGCCTGCTCCCCGCAGCGTCCTCTTCCTCTCGCCGTCTCCTCCTTCACTGCCGCGGCCTCTCCCGGAGACGCCTCGACCTCTTCCTTTCCTTTCTCACCATCAAACGCAACGCAGGAGGAAGATGGGGAAGGAGAAGAGGGGAAGAAGGGGAGATGGGGAAGAAGGGGACGATGGGGAAGACGGGGAAGATGGGGAAGGAGAAGAGGGGAAGAAGGGGAAGAGGGGAAGGAGGGGAGGAACCGTGAACGGAGAAGAGGGGGAGGAGAAAGACGGGGAAGGAGAAGAAGGGGAAGACGGGAAAGAAGGGGAAGACGGGGAAGATGGGGAAGGATAAGAGGGGAAGAAGGGGAAGAGGGGAAGAAGGGGAGGAACCGTCGACGGAGAAGAGGGGGAGGAGGAAGACGGGGAAGGNGATAAGAGGGGAAGAAGGGGAAGAGGGGAAGAAGGGGAGGAACCGTCGACGGAAAAAAGGGGGGAGGAGGAAGACGGGGAAGGAGAAGAGGGGAAGACGGGGAAGATGGGGAAGGAGAAGAGGGGAAGAAGGGAAAGAAGGGGAAGAGGGGAAGAAGGGGAGGAACCGTCGACGAAGAAGAGGGGGAGGAGGAAGACGGGGACGACGCCGTCTCCTCCTTCACCGCTGCGGCCTCTCCCGGAGACGCTCGACCTCTTCCTTTCCTTCCTCACCATCAAACGCAACGCAGTTTTGGAAAAAAAGAAAATTTTTTCTCATTCATAATTTTTAGAAATTATTTTCTGAGAATTTTTTTCTATTTCCAGATTTCCAACCATCAAACGCCCCATTAAGAAAAGATTATTTAAAGCCTTTGATTGACATGTATATTAGAATCAATTGCACCAATTGACCTTCCGCTCCAAGGTCCGAGTTAATGGCATTAAAGAACAGCAGGAATTTCAGCCTCTCATGTGTGCTTATGTCATGTACTCCTGGCGAGACTTACAGGTTACGACTTCACGTACAATTGTAAGCATAATTTGGAGTGTACTTGTTGGAGAATTTAGCTTGACCAGCCATTATTTTATATATATATATATATATATATATATATATATATATTCCAAAGACAGAGGTTGATTCATAAAAATGTTTCATAAAATTGTTTTTTTTTAGCTAATGCATGCAACAGTTTCGTTGCCAATCTATACTGAGAGAGTCGGCGTTTGATGATCAAAGATGACTTGTGAATAGGTATGAAGATGCAAACGCTTGCTCTCAATTCAATGCAAGTCTACAGGTAATTAGGCGCTTGTCCGATGGATGGAGATGAGAAGTTGCATTGGCAAATTAACTTTCTTCTTCTTTATGTAAGATTATCCCTCTATATTGTCACTCACATTTGTTTTGTCAAACAAATTAGGTGTAATGGAGTTTTGATAGCGTCATTAAACTGAACTTTGGAACACAAGGAGCCACCTAAAATATCCAAATTATCGACACATGATTGTGTATGACTATATCAAGGCTCTTCTTAAACCCAAGAAGCAACTTATGCATAAAACCTTCTCAATAATACAGGTCACATGGAATGCCTACGCTTGTTTCATCTTCTGTCGGGTGAGCAGCAAGGTTTGCTTTCGTTGCTTCAGGATGTTGATTTCGTTTGTAGTTTAAATTGTACATCAGTCTTTTTTATCTTTATATATATATATATATATATATATATATATATATATATATATATATATATATATATATATATATATATATATATATATATATAGAGAGAGAGAGAGAGAGAGAGAGAGAGAGAGAGAGAGAGAGAGAGAAACTGTCTCTGCGATGCCCGGTGAAAGAAGTTATATAGAAGGAATAAATGCCGATTAAAGCACTTGGGACGCATAACAACTCTTCCGACTTCCGGTCAATGTAAGGGAGGAGGAAAAAGTCGATCAAAGATGACAGGATAGGTAACAACCGTGGCCTTTCATCTCCATGAAGCGTTCTGCTCTTGGAATTCAAACTTTCCACGCATACGTACGACCAAGCAACACCCTGAACAGCCTCCTGCAAATAATTCCTTCCCCAGTTGGCATCTGTCGCCCTTGGGCTCGAAGATTTTGTCATTTTTCAGCACTCAGATCTTTGAATTCCCGTCGGGACACGAAACTCAATCTGCAAACACCTGGTGTTCTCTTCCTCCCACTCTCATCCCTTACCGAGCTTCTTTTCTGCAGGAGCTTGTGTAATGGACAGGGCAAGTGATCTAGTCTTTTGAATTCAGTTTTAAGCAAACATCTCGTTGGATTGGAACTCAGATTTAGCTCTGCTTCCAATAAACATTCAATATCTGACATCCATACACTTTGAAATGGAGATTTCAATATACTGTAATGCAATTCAGATCTTGTTATTCTTTAAAAGTTGGATTTGAATGTAGAAGTCAAAGTCAGGGTCAGATAGTGAACTTAAAAATTGGATTTAAGTATGATATAGACTTTCTACGTTTGTAATCTCAATTTGAATCCGAACATCCGATGATTCCGATATGATAAAGTTTATTTATTAGGTTTCGTGTTTGCTTTTACAAACATTATCATTATCATTATCACCATCATCAATTCATCAACATCTTCTTATCTCTATGTTACTATCATCATTAAATAGTGCCCTTTCATATGTGAGGGACCAAACTCTTTTGGGGATGCGAACGAAAGTCATATGAAGTGCCTCGCGTTTCATGTGTACAAACAATCATACTGAGCTTTCTTTATCTGGTTTCGTATAGAGGCGGAACTAGAAAATTTTGGCTAAGGGGCACTATTTATATAATTTTAAATTTAATTTTAGGAAGCACCTATATGAAAATAAAAATGAGAAAAACCGGATACATGAAAATAAACAGGCCTGTGTTGGCAATTATCCACACCTGCATCCTGCCTTGTTTTGTGCCACCTGCCATGGCGACTATTGGAAAGGGCGGGGCTCAAATTTAATTTTCTTTCGAGAAAATTACACTTGGGCCGAAAGACTTTGTTGCTCGACGAAGAGCATAAAACCCAGATGGTAGTAAGTCAGTGCCTAGGGTCTATGCTTGTTTAATTGGTTTACGCACGGGGTTGAGTCCCATGAAAATCGAACTAACGACTACTGGCCGCTGGCCCAACCAACTAGACTGAACCCAAACAAGATGTCACTTATGATTTGAACAATGCCATATTTTGAGGCTCGATCAATCTTGATTTGAATGAGAGCAAAAGGGTAAACTCGAAGAAGGAAAGGCAATATGTAATATTTTAGTGCTACCACTCACATGCCCGAAGGAATTTTGAGGCCACACTCATATGTTGGTATTTTCTTTAAATAGAAATTCACTCTTGAGTTGATCAAATTTGCTAAGTGAAGAATCACTAGATTCACCAAAGGGTAGATCAGTATGCCTCCACTTTGAATTGCTACTTGGTGATGAAACTGAGAATTAATTAGCTGTTGATGTTCTAATAAACAATTTTGAAGATAATTTACAATATTGAATAGATAAAACCGGACAATTAGCAGGCTGATCCCCTCAGTTCAACAGCCATGATCGCATTCATTAGAACGGCTTCGCCCTTTCTTAATCCTACTGAAGTTATTGGGTCTATTCCAAGAAGAAAGTGCTCTCGCGCTTGATCAAGATAACTTGCTGCGCATCTTTGAAGTGGAACCGATCCGCTGAAGTAAACAACAGAACAACAAAATGCAAAGGGTGTTTGAGCCAATAATAAATCACTACCCAATTTATAAAATTAAATACATATTCAATTTTTTAAAGCAATTCTCAAGGAGCTGCCCACCAAGAAGAAATATTATGTTTTGATATAAAATAATAAATTACTCTTATTGATGACAAAAGTACATTTTAAAGTGTCTGACCCAATGCCCAAGCTTAGATCTAATTTGAGCCTCAAGCATTCTCTCTCTCTCTCTCTCTCTCTCTCTCTCTCTCTATTATATATATATATATATACACCACACACTCCCAAAGTGAGTGAATGGCGACCAAGTATCCAGGTGTATTCATGAGGGTCCTTTGATTTGGCATGATTAAGAGAAAAATAAAAAGATAATAAAAGTATGAACTAAAACTATATTTAAAAAAATGTTCATCATGTTTTTAACGACCGTCTATCAGGATGGATCAAACTGTCCTCCTGAGTGAAATGGGTAAACTCTAGATAACCAAAATGTCACCATTCAGTTTTCCAGCATCCCCTCGGGATTAGCTACTCCCTTTTTGAGATGTTTAAGCTAACAGCGGCTGAGAGAAGGGCTCCACTGCCTGAGGGCTGAAGCTCACCCGCACCAAAGGCACTCGTTGCCTCATCATCAAACTTCAGGATTCTTCATTTGAAAAATGAACTCCAAAGCTTCAAGAAGTCCATGTTTGACTATCTCATTGAGATAATATTTTTTGTAGATTATCTTCTAGGGAACTTGCCTGGATATCTCTCATGGACTAATATATATAGGTAGTGTGATTACCTCCTAATCTCTCATGTATTGTTTGTTTGAGCGCTAGACGGTGGCTGCAGAACCATGAAAATTCCAGTATCGGCCCTCTTAGGAACCCTCTTTAGGATGTTATGGCTAGAAATTTATGTCGCCTAGATGCGCTTCTTCTGTTCAACTCAAGATCCAAAACTATTTCCCTTTTAAAGCTGAATGCTAATCCATATGGGGATCTGGATACGTAAGTGTTCAAGAAAAAGGAATGCAAATGAAAGCTAACACATCGAGAAAGGAGACAGAAAATTGTCACAGAGCAAACACAAGTATTGGCTTTGAAATGATCAGAAAACCAACGTATGAAAAAACACGAAAATGGATCATGCGAAAGTGGAACTTCTAGATCCTTGAGGGCATTGGCGCAACAGACAGGGCTTCCTTCTGTTTCAAACTCCTGTGGAAAGCTTCACCTCAATGGCGGTGAGATTTTGCCTCCGCTCACCCTGAAATGGAACCTCTATTACAGATTTAGCACAAATGAGACACAGAAGTTCAAACCATCGTGGGCAGCGTTTGACTTGAGGATGAGCTTCCTCGGGATCTGCTTCACCTTTTAGATGTAAGGGGCGCAATCCCACAAGCCAGGCAAAGGACAGGGAAGGGTCTGGCCCCGCTTCTAGCTTCGCTTACATAGGTCAACAGTGGATCGACTTGCACTGTTGCACAACCCTATGCAGCTGATGCAACAGACTCCCAGTACCATTCCCTCTCCCCGCATCCTTGCCAGAATTTCAGGCACAAAACGATTCAGACAGAGGACCGGAAGAGAGCAGGAAGCATCTGAACCTGCCGGCCGTGCCGCCATCGCCGGTCAAAACTTTCCTAATGCACGAAAATTAGTCTGGGCAGCCTTTTGCTCTGGAGGAACCCAGCGGCAGTTGGGAAGAATTACGCTGAGACGTTCCCAATGCCGCCCCTAAAGAGCAGCATGGAGTAGTAGTACTGCAAGTCTAGTCTCCGCCTCTCCATCGCCGAGACCAGAAGCACATGCTTTGTACTTGACACCCCGAATTTCGCCCTCCCCATTTCAATTTTGGCACGAGGGAGGCCGAGACAGCGTCTGCTGCAGCCTTTTCCTTTCACTCAATAGACGTCTGCGCGTTGCTTATAGCTTCTACGTTAACCGAAGGAGAGTAGGCACAGAAAAGGCCAGCCAGCCTTTTTGCTGTACCTTGAAGAGGATCCGAGATGTCTCTCAAATTTCAGACTTAAAACTCGGAGAAATAAACAACTAATCTCAGTTGTCCTCAGAATCAAGCAAATGGTCTTAAATCTTATATCTTTTAATGTGCTCAAGTATGCAAATCCTTCGCAACTCCTGGGGACTACAAAAAGAAACTTCAAAAGCGTGATCACTGTTAATTCCAAGACGACAGATAGCCTTTTGAGCCGAAGGTACGGCGGCCGAAAAGGCAAAAGACCATATCAAAATCCAAACATATATAAACCCCTTGTTGACGTGAAAAGTAAAAGGTTGCCCTTTTAATGAAACATTCCTTCAAAAGAGCAGGAATATTCGGAAATAGCAGTGAATTTCAGACAAGAATGAAGAAAGAGAACCATAGTTATCCATTACATTACATGCATGGTGTAAAGCCGCAGGTATCTGGAAAGGTGCAATGGTTTGAGAATTTATGTGTGCCATTGTGTGTGTGCGAGAGAGAGAGAGAGCGAGAGATGATTCCGTTCTCTGATCGTCCACAACCATGAACCCGTATACAGATGAAAGGCCAAACAAAGGAAAATCAAGGTCGGGAAAGACGTTTGCCGCTTGTGACGCCAACCGAAGCACAGAATCCGTCTCGAGGAGGGACAAACTCGACGGGCAGATACTCATCAGAATCACAGGCGAAGCTGGACTGATAAAAATGTGCCTTGAGAGCACGTTTCCCCTGAATGATCAAATCAAAAGATAAACATGCTGCTAGACAAGTTAAAAAGAGACGTAGGCAGCGTAAAATCTAGTGACTCATCCGCAAATGGACGTAAATATATGCCGACCCATGTCCATGATCGGGACCAATCTAACCTGAATCCTCGCGTAAGTGATTTGACATATCTTCTTGGAGCAGAAATCTTGCCACCTGCTCTTGTGAAGATACCTGTAAAGCCTTGAGGTGGCGATTGGAGTCGTAAAGTTAACGAAGGCATACCCCAAATTACACTTACTCCTGAAAGCAAAGCATGAAAAAATAAGAACTAAGCAGACCTCGACTGCGTTAGATTCCTGTAGGTATTAGTCAAGCTGATTTAGACATGAATTCAGAATAAGCCTACTTGAAATCCATCGGCAAGTAGACGAAATCATATGTGGACGGCGGCTGCTTCTCCTTTTCCCCAAGGCTCGCAATCTTCTTGTTCACTTCGGCGCAGTGTTTGTCGAGCAAATCTATCAGCATGTTCCGGCTGCAGTTTCATTCTCACAAGGCGTCAATGCCCTTGTTCTATACACACAAACAACAGACACCCAACAGGGAAGCATGGAAGATTCTAAAGAAAGAGAGAGAGAGAGAGAGACCTGTACTTATTAGGAATATTTCTGATCATCACAGTCGTCTTCCCGACGACCTCGGCGACCTCCTCCTTGAACTCCAAGAGGGTTGGAACTTCAACGTTGATGACTTTGGAGGGTTTGGATTTTGGTCTCCAGTGAGAGACCACCACCTTGCCGTTTCTAACAGTCCTCCTCCTGCTCCTGCTGCTTCTCGTTCTTGCCTCATCTGCCATGCCCTCGACATACTGGAGGGATGAAACGTTCGGATCGTGAGGTCTGTAAGGATAGGGCGAAGCTTGGTACCAGTGCGCATAGTGATAACACCAGTCGGAGGGGTAGGAGAAGCAGCAGTACGTGGGGAGAAATGCCGTGGAAGAAACGAAGAACTCAGGAGCGTTTGCATTCAACATAATGGTTTGCCACAGAAGCTGCCTCAGAAATTTGAAGAGAGAATGAAACAGAAAGAGAAGCCTCCTTCTGGTTTCCCAGTTGGAGGGAGAGGAAGAGGAGGGGATAGAGAAAAGTCCGGGACTGGGCTGCCGCGCGCAAGACGGGCAGCTTGAGTCGGCGTTGTGTTTTGTAGTTGGGACGGAACGCCCTGGATCATCATGTCTGTAAACGTACAGTTAGACTAAAAAAAGTATAAGAAAAAGAAGAGCCGCTCGATGAGATCAGGTGCTGCAGATCCCAAGTCCCCAAGCGGGTGACGTTGTTAACGAGAAATGCCGCCTAAACTTACGAGTGATGCCTCTTACTACCTCGTTGATGATACACCGATTGAATTGTATGTTGATTCAATGTTGTTTGATGTTCTTAAGAAGTGCAGGACTTGAACTGCCACGTTTCAAGTTTAGCCCGTAAACGTAATGCTATTGAATTCATGAAAATGTATCATAGTTTAATATAACTATAGACAGGTTTTGAAAATTGAACAAAATAACGAGGACCCTTTTCACATTAAAATACAATACAGTTGATGATTACCTACATACTTCTCCACTATTATTAGGAAAATAACAAAGAAAGTATGCATGCTTGCTCTTATTGGTATAAACCATCCGCTTATCAGATGTGTTTAATTTGTAGAGGCCTGGCAAATATTTACTATAGTGATAAGCATAGTATATGATTGCCAAAGTTGCTGAAAAGATTCAGCGGCAATGTGCGCTTGCTGTTTCTGCTGATAATGCAAGTAGCTTGGCGCTTCTCTTATTATCTTGTTTTGCTTGCTAACATATTGACCTTACTTCCAATCGGAAATTGCCTGACAAAAAATGCCTGATATGTAGTCTCCTGTAATGCCTTTCGTTCAAGCCTTTTCCGTTTCTCCTCCTGGTTAGTGGTTACCAACAAGCAGGATTGAACCAGGCTGTCTGCTGGTTTAACAAGGAAAATGAACACGTACATAACGACTAACTTGAGGGCACCAGAAATGAGAAAGGAGAGCAGCCATCATTGCGCTCATTTAAGAGAGTGGATTAGAGCAGCGTCTGTGGGGATTTTGTACCATAAGAAGAAGAAAGAATGATCTGCCCACTGAGTATCATGAGATCTACTGACTGATGGCTAATGATTTGACAATCATGTACTCATTGCGGCAGATGTAGGAGACAACCGTCGCCCGAAGGAGAAGCCTGGCGGCCGGGCTCCGCCGCGTTGGCGGAGGAAGATGCAATGGCATTAAATGCGACGAGAAAGAAGGAGAGAGTTGGGAAATTTTGCCGCCGCCGCTGCTGCTCCTGACGCCGGCGGAATCATTCTCCAGACCTGTTTTTCTTCAAAAGCAGCGAATCAAGCAGAAAAACGAAAAGAAGATGGAGATCGAGTGTTTCGACTTAGCACGACCCTGATCAGATCTTTGAGTTTTTAATCCCCTTTTGGTGACCGATCGGCGGGAACTGGCAAAGTGGGTCCAAGCTCACGCTGCATCATCATGGAGCCTGATTTGATGGCTACCATTTTAACCTTTTAGCCATCTTTTCGTCCCCGCTACGCGTGTTATCATCACTGTGCCCATAGGATCACTGTCCTCATTGGGGTTACACTCTATTTTATCCGGCCGCCACCGCTTCTCCTCTGCCACCACAACCACTTCGCCCTTCCAACTCTGCTGCCCTAAACAAACTGTCTTACATTCTATTTCTGAAACCCCTTCATATAATGCTTACTTTTAGTGTCATGTTCTTTCTGGAGAAACATAAATATGACAATGTTCAGTGTTTGCCTTTTTATAATCACGTCATACTTTTTTAAGAACACTAACCTGGAATGGCTTGTATGTCACCGGAGGGAGAGAAGAGAGGCTCTTATTCGAATGCATGTCGTAGGAGACGAAGCTTCATTTACAGTCTACTGGTGTGCGCCCGTCAGGACAGCTGAAATATATATATATATATATATATATATATATATATATATATATATATATATATATATATATATATATATATATATATATATATAGAGAGAGAGAGAGAGAGAGAGAGAGAGAGAGATCCTAGATATCATAAGCTCTTCAATGTATGCAGCCTTGGATCTGCAAATGATGTTCTCTGCTACATCGTCACTCGCATTTCAAACTTGCAAGATTTTTGCATCTGAAAAATCTGCGAGTAAACATGGAAGACTCTTAGTCTTCGCCTAGGGTTGGTTATTTTCTCCGAGTACATGGAATGAAAAAACTGGTTTGATGAGATATTATGTTCAACGGCTATGCAATATAATCTCTGATCATGGTCCCCATCGTTTTAGCATTCTTTCCGGTCGTCATGATCAAAACTCGTTCCTGACGGAGTTTGGTTCTATGTTCATGGTAATTGTAGGTGTTCGATCTTTTTTGTTCATCTGTATTTCTGAAGCAGATGTTCAAAGTTGAATGCATTGAGCTGTATTCCAATCCTTCCTTATGGTTTCGATCATGCCCGTTGATATTACGTGCTGGTGGATCTTTTGCCTTCGGAAAGAACTGTCATAATTATTGAAATTTTGTGTTATTAATCTTTACATCTTTACACATTAATTCTAAAGGGGTAAATTGGATACCGGAACATTATGTGGAGGTTGCTATATTTTTTTTTTCATTTAAATTGAACTTATAAAAGAGGTTGTTCACTGATTGATTGTTTTGTTTTCCAATCTTTATATAATTGAAATCAACATTGTTAAATCATAGCATTTGGTATCAGAGTTGCTTCAACACACAAACCTATGGTCTCATGCATACAAACACATTACCTTAAAGAGTGTAGATTGTAACATTTTTATTTAAGAAGTTTAGTTTTGCATCTAAAATTATGAACAATCTAAATCAAGTTGTTCAAGTGATTGACTACCTTGATTCTTAGTGTTTTTAATGTTCATCAAGAGTAAGTTGGAACCCGCCAAATACATATTTTGATACAAATTACTTGCATATAATATTGGTCCATGTTCATTTGCTTATGGTGGCACTCAAATGATCATTTTACTATATTTTTGAAGAGTTTAAGATGTTTTGGACAGTTATGAAATTTATTACTATGTATTAGGAATTTCTTGCATTTTACTGTCAGTTTACTATGTATTTTTTTCATATAAAACAGGTTCTGGAATCTGCAGTCATATTTATTCAGCTTAACATATTCTGCTTTCTCTTTTTATATATCGAACATTGGTCCAATAAGTTCCATTTGAAGACTACTTTTTTTCCAACTCCTTTTTCCTCCCCACTTGTTCGCTCACTTATTTTTTTTGGTAACATTTCTTCTTCTTATAGCTAATGAATCTCGAAAGTGAATTATTATCTTCTCTCCCCAAAAGAAGTTTGGTCCTTGGATCGCAGTCTCGTTGCATAGCACTTGCAGTCATGTTAAACGGGAATAGTATGGCGGCAACTGTGTGATTCAGTTCCTTTCCGAGTCCTCCACAGTCTCCGCCGACGGGCCGGCGAACGGAAACGATTCCGCCTCCTTCAAGGATCCGATGATTTTACCTCTCCAACCATAGGATCTCCAGCCAATTACCTACAATTTGTGAAATCTTCCGAGGTCATTTCTTTGAATCGATAAGGGCTTTTTAGTTATTTGGTGCAGTCGGCACAGACATTCATAGTGAGCGGAATCCCACTCACAGCGCCGTTAAGGGTCTTTGACTCCTCACTGCTCTCTCTCTTTCCTCTCTGCCCGGTGTTCTCGACTGGTTCATCTCGCGAGGCCTGGCCGATCTGCATTCTTCCTGGCGTCTAGTGAGTCGCTGAATCTGGGGTTGGTAGGGTCTGCGAGATCGGACTGAGGGAATTTCTTGGTCCGTATCGTGGGGGCCCGGCTGCGGCGATGGAGTCCCTACGGACCAGATCGGTTACGTTTCTTCCCATCCTCTTCCTCGTCCTCGCGCTCGCCCTTGCAGCTACGGTTAGCGGCTCCATCCACACGTACGATCGGGAGAGCTTCAGGGAGAACGGGAACGCTTACCTACTGCCCGGGGGTAGCGAAGGGATCGTTGCCGCAGGCGAGAGCCGATCCTTCAATGGCAAATCTTATATCAAGTGATTCCTCTCTCTTTCTCTCTCTGTCTTTTGTTGAATGAGTTAGGTAATCCGGTGAATTTGTCTTTCGCGACCCTCAATTTCATGCTCCCCCCCCTCCCTTTTTTCCTTCGTTGGGGTTTTTGTATCTCTCCTCTTTGCAGTTGTTAAATGGCGGATCTTGCAGAAAATATTTTGCCTTTTTTTTGTGGGTTTTCATTATGTAGCTTTTCGTACGAGCTTATTCTTAGCATTTTCCCCAAATTGGTGGAACTTTGTTTAGAAACTGCGAGCAACTAAGATCTCGGTGATTGTGGGATTGTGTCATTTTCCCCAAGACCATATGTGAGTTATGGCAGTCATCAGGGCTTCCACACTCCACACCTAGGGGCCGATTTAACCAAATGTGTCTTGCAGACCGTTAGGAGATAACGTGTTAGTGGAAACGCAGTCACCGAAGTCATGGCACGAATAAACATGGTAAAATTCAGTTACTCAGTGTATGCGAACAGATTGATTACATAAGAACTCGAAATCCTGATCTTATTAGGGGTATTGGAGCGTAATAAGTTACTTAGTAAGTCGATGCCCATGTCCTGTATTAATGATAAGAGTCAAGATATGCATAGGGTAATTGAAAGGAATGAGGTCTATGACTGAGCTTTCTCCTTCTACTGGATGGTTGTCCTTTAGAGAAAGCTGTTTTACGGGTTTGTTGTTTATGCTGCTAGCCTTCTGGGGCTTTCTCTATTATAAAATTAACACAATTTGATGTAACAAGAGCCTTAGGTTTAAGCGAACAAGGCGAAATGGGAATACAAATGGTAAATGTTATGAGGCAGAAAATGGTGTAGAAGGATTGTGGATGAGTTTAAGAATATAATTAAATGACAATAAAACGCTACAAGAGTTTATTCTAAGTATGGAAGGACTTTTTTATGGTCATGGTGAAGCGTTCTTCAGTATGTTGACCATTCGAAATTGTCTATTAATGTCCATAGCTAGCGGATCTCACATTTGGGATGTCAATGAGAAACCCCCTTCGAAATTAGAACCTGCATTTTCACCTCGACAAGCTGAACACTTCACCAAGGAAGTCCATATGCCATGGAGCTACCTTAAAATGATGAACTGTTTGTCAATCTCCAAAGAATGTGGAGAGCATGCATATGCAGAATACATCTCTAAATGTAGTCCGCTATTTCTAATATCTATGCATCATATGTTAGTATCATGGGTTTTGCTTGTTCTGGCTCAAGTTTACTTTGTTCTTAGATTTCCATAATCCATTTCAATTGAAGCAGCTTGAGGATTTACAAGTGTACATAAACAGGTTTGAGAACATTACTTTCTGGAGGACAGCTGAAGCTGCTTCCTACTATACGAGTATGGAGCACAGCACAGGATTGGTCCAAGCTATTATGTTTGAGGCTTCTGATCGTGACAATATTGGAGGCTCTGCTTATGGTGGACAGAGGTCGTTATGTTGCACGGCAGATCTTGCAAAGCTTGAAGGTTGCAGACAGGGTGAAGTTTTACGGCGTCCTTCTTCCGGGGATATCAACTGGCCCTATGTGCTAAATACACAATTCAGTGGAGATGACTTATCTGTGGATTTAGTACCAGAGGAAGTCCCCATAACAAAGACTGGAATGTATAATTTGTTCTTTATTTTTTGTGATCCAAGATTAAAGGGGTTAACAATGAGTGGGAAAACCGTGTGGAGAAACCCAACAGGTTATCTGCCTGGAAGGATGGCTTCACTGATGACATTCTACATCTTCATGTCACTGGCATATTTACTGCTTGGTCTCATTTGGTTTTCCCAGTATGTGAGATTCTGGAGGGAGATTCTGCAGCTTCAGAACTGTATCACGCTTGTCATTGTTCTTGGACTATTTGAGATGACATTGTGGTACTTCGAGTATGCAAATTTCAACACTACTGGCATAAGACCTGTTGGTATTACAGCTTGGGTCGTAACTGTTGGAGCTATCCGGAAAACTGTTTCTCGCATTTTAATACTTTGTGTTTCTATGGGTTATGGTGTTGTAAGGCCAACACTTGGTGGTCTCACATCCAAAGTGCTTCTCCTGGGTTTTACATATTTCCTGGCCAATGAATTATTGGATATCTCGGAGAACGTCGGAAGCATCAATGATATTTCAGGGAAAGCAAGACTTTTCCTTGTTCTCCCTGATGCCTTTTTGGATGCATTCTTGATATTGTGGATCTTTACATCTCTGTCCAAAACACTTGAAAAACTGCAGGTAAGAAAGTTATCATGTTCACTCTTGTCTAGTAGTGGTATTGCTTATTTACTTCATCACAATTTGTATTTGTTTGTGTACCTCTGTCACTAATTTTTGTTTCTTTAGGCAAGGAAAAGTTCAGCCAAGTTGGAAACTTACAGGAAGTTTGCTAATGCATTAACGGTTGCTGTAGTGGCTTCTGTTGCTTGGATTGCATACGAGGTATGTAGTTGTCATTTTAGATGAGGCCTCTTTAACTGGGTACTTGTTATGGGTCAGTTTAGAAATATCTGAATTTAATCAGGAGACTGCTTCTTCATTTGGGTTGTCCAAAAATTTCCATTAAATAAGTGTTCTGAACATGTTATGGTTCTTTTGATGTGTTTGTTTTGCTCGACAGTCTTTGAAAGTTTTCTGGTTTTGTCTGGTTCTGATGCCATTGGTACTTCGTTTATTGGTTACATATTAAATTACCTCGAAAAAATAACCAAATTTTATCACATGTCTGTTCTCAATGGGTTTTTTTGCATAGTTGCTACTAAAGCATTGGACTAGAGATTTTTTCCTGTTCAGGAACAGGCTGCTAAGTTAGATAAGTGAGCAAAGTTGCTTGAGGATATACACAATTGTTTTTTGAATTTCAGATATTACAGAATGTTCCTAAAAATTGAGTTATCCATTAAGAAGCTAACTGAAAGTTCCGGAACATTTTCTTGAAAGGTCAAAAGTAAAGGTTAAGTAGAACTGGGCATCGGAGGGGTTGCCATTGTGGTGGTTGTATTAAGAAAGGAGAAGACAAAAAGAAACCGAAATAGTTAACCAATGATATCCTGTGACATTTTCAAATACAAGGAAACTCCTGTTTCTGCTCTACAGAATAGTACAGCTTGTGCGTTTGATGTCATTTTATATATGGATCTCCTACTTAATGCGGACATGAGTTGGCAACTTTCCATGTAGGTGTGAAGTTCTTTTGAACATCTTGTTTTGTAGTCAAAGCTATGACGTTGGAATAAACTATTCTGAAACTGTTAGCCTATTTCTTTCCTCTAACACATGCCTGTCCTCGGTTTCTCACAAAGTATACATGGAAATCCTTGAACGTTCTTAACGAGAAAATGTATGTAAAGGGTGCTAGCTGCTTGCAATCAAAATCATTTTGATACAAGCTGATACAGTCGATGCCTTCAGTATTGTCAAAGCCAATCCCGTCTGAGACTGGTAGAACCCATTGCTTACACACACACACACATGTATATGTTTGTATGTCTACAGTCTCCATGTATTTAATTGGTGGTAAACTTGCTGTAGCCATGATCTTGTGCCTTTGTTTGACATCAGTGCCCATGTTATATGCTGTCTATGTACAGTCTAGGCTTATTATTTACTGGCATGTTCAGATTTTCCAGTTCTAGACAGTTACCTTTAACTGCAATGATTTAGGGGGCATATCATAAACACGTGTACTAGTTTCCATGATGATGCCAACTGCTTTTTGTCTGGCATGTCGTTGCATTTCCATTCTTTGCAGCATTTTGTTTTGTTGCTTCACATGCCGCTGAAAGGTTTGATGGATCTTGTTTGTAACCTTTATGGTATGCACAACTGTTCCACTTGGCGAAGTTACAGTTGTTTGGAGTTTGGTGTGTTAGTTTTTCTCCTGGAAAATGCGGTTTAAAAGTCAGCTGTTCTACAGGTTTATTTCAAAGCGACCGACCCCTTCAGTGAACGATGGCAGAGTGCATGGATCATCACTGCATTTTGGGATGTTCTTGCATTTGTGGTGCTCTGTGTTATCTGCTACCTTTGGGCTCCATCCCAGAATTCAAAGAGGTAAACATTTTAAAGTCCTGAAGCATTGTTTCTCTGATTGCTTGTAAATAATTCGTCTTTAAATAGGTTAGATTGTTTTGGCCTTGACAAATTCGCAACACAAAAAGGCTCAACCATGAGTAAATAAATTTCCATTGGTGAAGTGAACCCTGAAGCTATCTGCCAACCACGTGGCAATATGGGCACGTGGCCTACTCTTCTCTTAAGACTGGTATATAAGCTGAAACGATGCGAGCACTGACAATAGAAGAGCAATTAATAATCCTTCTTCCTTAATGTTAATTCACCTGTAATTGCTTATAAATTGTGGCCTTTATCTGCGTTTCTGTTGTCGTGAATATGGAAAGGATTACTGGTGTGATCATCAATACAGGAAAGGTAACAGCAGGGTACTGCCCCAGTTGTTTCCATATGACATAGTAGGTTACTTAAACATATAGATACATTCTGAAGAATCCTCAATTTCCATGCATGCCAGGTATGCGTACTCGGATGAGACTGGAGAAGAGGCGGATGATGAGGAAACCATATCTTTGACGAAAGTAGTTACCGAGGGCGACATCAGTCTAGCCAAGCGTGACACCGATAAACATTCATCTCATGCAGATGGTTTCAGTCATGATGATGACGTGGAGGAAGACAAGAGGGAGTGAGTGACTGACTGATTGACACGAGTTCTGCAGATCTGCGCTGAGTTTTGCAGTTTGAGAGTACATGGACAATGTTTGCAGGCTTGCAGCGACAGGTCTATGTATCCTCTATATGGCAGTGGGGCATGACATTATACATGGCCCGACTTGGGTAAAATATGATAGGTTATCTTTGATGTATTCATATTCATTGACACATGTGCCGTACAAAGGAAAAATTCAATTGATGAGTTTTCAGTGCTCAACTTGTATGATAGCAGTATGGTAGTCCAATGCACTTTGATTGACTCATTCTCCGCAATCCAATTCAATGGGGAGGCACCAATGGGAAACCCAGTCTCCCACTCGTATTTATATTCGATTGAGGATGCCGCTACCCATTGACCACTGCTTAATGACCTAACAAGTTTGATGGTCCTTGCCTATACCCACCTAACACCTTAGGCAAGAAATGCATGCTTCTGTTCTTCTCTTCCTTCTTTACTTAACTTTGGTAAAAGAAGACCTACATCTTCACGAAGGGGATGCAAAGAATCAGGTTATTATTGTCAAACGCTGAACTCTGCTCATCGTGTTTTACTACCGGAGACGGTGCTCTTTTGAAACCTGGGCAGCCGGCGATTCAACTGATGTTTCTGAATGAAAACTTGGGAATATCATTCCACATTTGTCAGTTGAACTGGATTCGAAGTCGAACGCACACGCTCTCTCTTTATTTTGTTGGAGTAATGAAAAAAGATATTTGTAATCCAATCCTCCTTTGGATAATGCAATGTCTAAAAGATGCTCCATGGCCCTCTCTAGAGTTTGAGACCATTTCCCTGCTTACTGCCAGGCTCTGTGCTCAATGATGAACGTCGTCCAGCTGGTTCCCAACCAAGCAGCCAGCTGCTGCTTGTACGAAAATGACGGGTGGCAAAGAGTTCGCATCGACTATAGTCGGCATACCAGGAACACTTGGCGTGTGTGGGTCAATTGACAGCTACTTCCAGATTACAGACGTTGACACAATGTGGGTTGCAATCTTCCTCCTTGACACACATGCTTGATTTCAGATCTATACTTCCAACAGGTAATTTGATGCGGAGTAAAAAGTTCGTCGAACAGATACACAGATGCGAGAGACGGTGAGAGAGAGGTAAGAGAAAGACCATTTGAGATTGACATTGAAAATGAAAGTTGACGAGTGCTTCGTTAGCTTAAAACGGTAAATGCTGAAGTGCGATGTGCCAGGCTAGGCCACGCAGAAGACAGGCAGGGGCTAATCATTTGGAAACCAAAGCCATAGGCGGCTGCCTATGAAGTTTGTCAACCATTGGCATGTGGACTGCCTCCTCTCCCCCGCTCTCGTTATCTCGATCTGCGTTGGTCCTGAATTCTCAAACACCTTGGCCAAACAGGTCGGGCCAGGAGCCCGGACTTTTAAGGACACCAACTGAACCTGCCCACTTCGCGTCCCCATCTGTTCACATGCAGAGGCCCTCCCCACAACCCCCACTTTCCCCACCAGCATGAACAGCGACCCAAATGTTATCATGATTGTGTTAATGTGTGGACCTTACCTGTGCTTGCTTTCTAGTTTCTTCCCTTCTTCATACAAGTACCTCAATTCCATTCGCAGAAACCCTCTAATTCAGCAACTTGCAGCTTAGTTCATGGGAAAGATGAAGCACCGCCCTGTCCTCTGCTTCCTCCTGTTTACCGTTCTTGTCTTCTGCTCTGGTAAGTCATTTTTCCTTCGGTTTTCATAGTTTTTGTTTCTAACAGAGTTCGTTGACTTTAGCATGCCCAAATTGGAGATGGTTGCTGCTGTTCAAACTACTGAGTTGCTGCTGCCACCTCCAACATAATATGTAAAGCGTCTTCCCATCTTCAGAAATGTGTCACATACGTGAACAGATTGAGTGATAGATCTCAAGGACTTACAGAACACTTGCCCAGCTCTTGAGAGTGGCCTTTGGTTATTAAAACTGATACTCTTATTCATAACAAATTTACAAGCATTTGGTGTTGGAAAGAAAATTGAGATGAAGTCACCTGCTGTTCATGCAATAGGTACCAGAGAACACAAATGTGCTCGACCAGGTTTTTCATGATGAGACACCGAATGTGGTGGTCTTAGGGACAATGCACATTTGAACGATGACTAGCAATACTAGTTTGTTGATTTATAATCATTCACCACCACACATTTTTGTATCACTTCATGAAGACGACTGTTTGTCTCCCACTTCATGAATCAGCCATCTACTTGCAGTCGATCAACTTGGGTTATTCCAACCTGAACATACATTACACTCGCGGCAACCATGAAAGTGGAGGCCTGCCTCCAAGAGAGACGTACATGTCGCAGTAATGGAATTAGAATATAATGTCATACCCAATGTGGCAGCAGCTACTCTGTCTCTCTGACTCTCACTGAATCATCGAGGTGTGCAGTAAGATCACCTTACTGGCCTCCATGAGTTCATACGTGCACTTTGCTAGAAGCTACTTGCATTTCTGTTCATATTTTAGAGGCTTTGCTTCTTCTTTTCCTGCTGATCAAACGCTGCATCTGTCAACTGCGGTGCAGAGGGCCAGACACGGTGCTTCTTGATCTTAAACCAGAACCCGTGCAACCTGTCTGAGTGTAAACACCAGTGCCTCTTCCAAGCAAACGGCAACGGCCTGTGTGAAGCAAACGTGAAGGGTTATCGGTGCACTTGCTTTTATAATTGCTTGGTGGCGAACAAAAACGACAAGAGTGGCAATCGTATCTGAAGGTTTCTCTCGCCTTTGAGACCAGATGAGGCGCTAATGATCTTACTTCTGTCATGGGAAATTGTCTAGCAGAGTTTGCCTTTTTCTTTCGTTCAGATGAAGAACTAAACCACATCATGGGCCCATAAAAAAAGCAAAGCTAAGGCCTAAGGGTGTGAAATGGCAATACTTGATACATGAGGTTTGAATAACTTGGAGTTTAATAGGAAATTGTTTTATATTCTCAAGGGATATACTTGGTCCTTCTTGAAAACTAATTCGAAATGAGATTGGAAACTCCATTTCGGAAATAGCAAAAAGCTTTCAGCAGAGAATTCATGGCTAAGGCCATGGCCGGCCATAGACAGCCGGCCGCTAACGGTACCTAGACTTTATCGCTTGCACTGCAGGGTAAAACTTCGAGGTTGCTTCCTCCACACAGGATCAGAGTTAAGTCCTGACTTACATTTGACATGTCACAAACACGGGAAAACGGGAAACAACTTCATTAATGTTCATGATAGACATGTGTGTCTACTGTTTGAATTCATGAGATAAGCTTCAACGTGTCTTGCTTTCTTTTGCTCAACTTGTTACAGACCTCTCCTTATCAACTTATTGTACTGCTGTTTGGGTATTTAAGGTATTGATAATCTGACCTATCACCGCATTCAACTCATTTGATGTCATAATCCAAAGACATGCATTTGATACTTTTGCGACAGAGGGATTCCCATGTTTATTGCATCAACTTTGCTTTCGACACCTAATGTTTGCCCGCAATTATTAATCTCAAACTGTTCACTACAAGTGTACCTTACATATGGTTATTGCTCTAAGGATTTCAGTCCGACCCATACAGGCGCCCAATCCAAAACGAAAAAAAAGAGAGTATATTTTTCATTATGGGAAAGCACAAGGATCCACCCTCCCGTGTTTGGGTGAAAGTTGATTCAAGCAGTCGAACACAACTAAATTTATAAGTATGAATCATCTAGTAAAGTTCTTTAATATATATATATATATATATATATATATATATATATATATATATATATATATATATATATATATATATATATATATATATATATATATATATATATGTTACGAACAAATCAATACTCAAGTGCTTCAATTCCTAGGGCTATGTGGGTGGAGCTAAAGACCTTCAAGTTGGTGGTGGTTAAGAACTCAATATTTCTCTGTAGTGGGTCGAAGCCTTCTTTCTTTCCCTTAATTTGGGGTTTAGAGATACATCGAAGACCATATGAACTTAAATGACGAGCTAATTAAACTGAATTTGCCTCTTAATAAAGTTACCGTAAATATTAGAACGGTAGTGTTGAAACTATTTTTCCACTCTGGTTCCTCTTGCGCGGCCTCTAGCCGAGATACTTGTGCGTTCAATGTGATTCAAATTCGAATTCGAATTCAGTCTTGTTCCAAATTTCGACCGGAATGAAATCCAGATCAAGTCTCGGATCCTGATGTTACGTTTCCAGAATCCGATGAAACATGATTCAGATTGAACTGCAATCTGGACCCATTTGGGTCAGTCCACCGACCCCGTCAAGGGCAGTCTGGAGATCTCATCCCCTCCGTCGCCAGAAACCTGGACGGTGGCGACGGGAAGTCGGCCCTGCCGCGGCTGCCATTGTTGTCTCTTTGGCAGGAGAGGAGGATAAGAGAGAAAGGAACAGGAAGACGGCGACGAGGAAAGCTGGTAATAAAGGGTTGGAGCTAAACAGGGCAAGAATGGCGGTAAATGCTTCTCTTTAACGCGGGGAGGAAGAAAACAAGGAAATCTTGGATATAAAATAAAAGAAACGCTCCTATCTTTAGCAGCAGGCGCACAAGCACGCGGCATGCTTCTCTGAGAGGAAAAGGAGGAGAAGCGGGAAGAAGGAGAGCCCTAAGTCGACCCACCTACAGAGAATGGCCACTGCCGAGGAGCAGGTGGCCTTATTCGGGAGAACCTTGAAGGAAGGGGAGAGACTGCTAGCTCCTACCAGGAGACCGGACGGCACTCTCAGGAAGCCCATCAGGATCAGGGCCGGTTATGTTCCTCAGGACGAAGTCGCCATCTATCAATCCAAGGGTGCCTTGGTGGGGTTTGTTCTGTCTCTTGATTTTCTTTTTACTTCCTCTTTTTTGGCGTTCACCTTCTCGCGCTGTTTTCCTTTTATATTTTAGAATTTCTGATGATATGGGTTTCTTGATATTTGGGATGGATTGATGGGCAGTTGAGAAAATCTCTGCCGGAGGTGCCGCCGGGCTACGATCCAGAGCTGGATGCGAAGCCGAAGACAAAATCGGCAAAGTGGAATGAGAGGAAGAAGGAGAAAAAGCAGCAACAGGTTATTTGTTGCTCTGTTTTACCTTTTTCCTTTCTCTATCTCTTCTTTCACATCCTGAGAGCTTAAGAACGTAGTTCGTACTTTATCCGATTTTGGAACACTCTGAATTGCTCATCTCCTTTTGGAATTGGTAATTTTCTGTTTAGGAAGCGTTAGAAGTCTTAGTGGCGTAAAGACTTTGTTTTCGATGGTCAGCAGAACTTTCTCTCGAACTTATAATTTCTGCTTGGCGAAGTTGAACGAGGTGAAGTGCTTGATAGTTGGAAATTGTTCTCATCAGATAACATTGGAACAAAAACGAGAACTGAAGAAGGCCGCAGATTGCAGGTTTTAGTTTCCTGCCTTTTATTCTGAATGAGGTGGGATCAAGACAGCATTGACTCCCATATTCCAACACATGGTTTTAGGATTGGCGTCCTATCACAAGCATTTTTTCTCATTACATGTTGGACGGAGGCATCTTATTTACTTTCATCTTCTCTATTAGAAGGTGCAGCCTTCTCCCTTTGTGGGTTTTGGAACGTTGATGTTACAAGTGGAGAGTTTTCCATACTTCTCCTATGATTGTTTTGTAGCATAGCTTTATATCATGTTTGATTCAATGATTTGCTTCTTCCCTTCTTGACCCAAGGTGGAATGAGGTCAAAACATGTTGAATGGGTGCTTTCGTAGAACGCTTGTCTTGATGATGGTTGCTGCATAGTTGAACGGGTGCTTTCATACAACAGCTTGACTTGATGGTGGTTGCTTGCTTGGGAATGACAATTCGTTATTCTAAAAAATACAAGGTCGTTTCTTAATTTCAATTTGTGCCTAAAATAAAGGAGAAAACTACTAGAGCTGGTTGATTTCTGCTTACTTTTTTTTCTTTGTTATAATGGAGAACGTATAATGTGTAAGTGTAAAGCCTTCTATAGTTCTAAAGAGCGTGTACTTAGTTTTAGGAAGAGCTGTGCAACATGTAGTTATGTGAACATTTCTGTGTATTGAAAAAGGTTTCAGGTATCCATCCAGGCATGCACTCTGACCAACATGTTGAAAATAATGCTTGTGAGTGTTTTTCCTTTTCGCTTGGAAGAAAATAAGTCATAAGTGTATGATAATAGTCATACTAGGACCATTCCTGGATTGGTCTTTTGGGTGTATGGATAGGTTTGTGGTGGAGGATTTAGAAAGTAGTTATCTCAAACCTTATGGCTTGTCCCTGTTTAAATAAAAATGCTTAAATTCTTGGGCCTTTGGCCATGCAAACCACATAAAATTGGTTTCACGATGAAGAACTTACGATATGAGTTTAACTTGTTGGTTTGTCATTCTCCAGTGTAGAAATATTTACATCTGGACTATATATGTCACCAATTAGTTTATTAAAGGATCAGAACCAACTAATGAACAATAGAAGTCTGAAACACCTAAATGGTTCATGCAAACAAAAGAAAAACCTCTTCTATCATTACATAAAAACACGTAAAAAGTAGATACTTTTTGGAGCAAATTATAAATGGGTGATGAGATACTCTTAATACTCAAACACTGACTAGTCAGCTGAGTAGGTGGATAAGTCAGTTGTCAAACCAGACTGGCTAGTTCTTTTAGGGTCTCAAATGACTTGTGTTTGTCTTTTTGTTTTGGCAACCTATGATATTGGCAACCTATGGTATTGTTTGAGGAGGCTAGGCTTTTTCTTTGTTGACAAGCAAACTCTACTATGATTCTTGAGAAAAAGCTTACGTGCATGCACATGAACTCTATATTTATATGAATATTTGTAAAAATTTGCTTTACTCCTACGTTTTTGTATCCATATTCTATTTTCTTTTTCTCTGAAGAAGTGATGGAAAAATCTTTGAATGTCAACTCTGGGGGAATCCTTACTCTTTTCTTAGAATTTTTTTTAAATGTTTGATATTTTGAGATACATAAATGTGAGGTATTAACATGAGAGTTCTCTTTAATATGTTCCATAGTGTTCTGTACTTTGTGTTATTCTATCTCTAGGGCATAATACATACTGATCATGCAAATTCCTACCTGCAAATGCTCAGCGTCATCTTTGATTAGTATGATCCAGTTTCAAGTTACTTATCATGGACCATAGATACGGCCACACAATGTGTTAAGCTGCTTATGCACCCCTAGTTTATTAAGCTAGTCAAGTTCAAGTTGAAAAGGTAAGCTCCTTTATTTGTACAAATTGAGCTTAAGTCAGGTGAGTGCATTTTTCTTGAGTTTGATTAGGCTCCTCCAAACTCCAAAGTACACATTGTTTCACAATATTATTACAGAGAGAGTTTGTTGGTTACCATGTGTGCCACTTGTTTGCTCGACATAGGTCTTTCAAAAATATCTCCTTATGACAATGGATTTTTATTTTTATGCTAATCACAGCTAAACTCGAGCCTTAATCTCTCTGCTTGAGCTGTCTTAGTCTTGGTGAGGGTCCAGCTCGATTTTAGTACTTTGACGGCTCAAGCCAAGTTCGAGCCTGCTCAATTCTGCTCAAATTCTGCTAATGAAGGCATCCTATATGCAGAATATGGCTTGGTTGTACGTTAAGCAAGTTTTATTGTCCAATACCTGCTTAATTCTATATAATCTATTTATTATTTATGTATTGTTTGTATATGTGTGTGTTTTGGTGGAGGGAAGGAGTGTAGGGAGGTGGTTTTGCTTGGAGGTTTGAGGAGAGTGGCAGATGTTTTTGTCTTCCTGCTTGCTAAGCCAAGGCTAGAATCTGTGTTTCAACAAGTTTTAGCTTTGTGCAAATCACACAAAATTGATTCCGTGAGTTCTTCGGTCACTTTCATGTAGGCTCCACTCTGCACCATTTGGATCATATTGCAGCCAATCCACTTCCTAAATTGTTGGGCTACGCTGTAGGGCTGGTGTTATCTAGGAAATTAAGATCTAATTATACTGGAACCTTCCCCAGCTTGACCCTCAGGAGGTTTTGGACCTTTGATACTATCGAAAATACTAGCTTATGCATTTTATTTTCTATCTTGACATTTTTTTAAATACAGCTGTTGATCTTAGTCTTCTTCCTTTTAACATTCATGTTTCTTTACTGTCCTAACACTTGTTAATTGCAATAAATGTCTTTCTTATCTGTTGGTTTCGTTTCTCTATATATCTTTCATTTTTTTTTTTTTAGCTTGAAATGTATATTTCCATTTCTGCCAGGCTGCGCTTGCATCATCATCTGCTGACAAAGAACAGGTTGTGGAGAGAAGGGAAGCTAGAGAGAGGTCTTTAGTGGAGGATGTTTACCAGCCACAGGATGTAGATGCATTAACCAACCAAGTAGATAAAATTTCCCTTTCCAGTGAAGCAGTGCCTAATGCATCACCACATAAAATGGAGAATACCAATTCCAGAGAATCAGGTCCAGATCTTGAGAAAAGAATCCGGGCACTGAAGAAAAAGGTACCTTATCTATTTTTCCAGATTATTGTTTTTTATGGTTGAAACCCAAAATTCTGTTTGACTTTAGTGTATCGATTGTTTACCCTTAGCAAGCGTTAGTGGTTTTATTCAGCAAATTACTGGGAGAACATTAAAACAGCTATGAATCTCTAGTGTTTGATGTTGGCAATGCTGTTTTGCATATTGAAATAATAATGGGGATTATTCCTGGTCCATTAAATCAGTCATGGTTCGGATGCTTTTTTGAGAATCTAAAACTAACTTGAAGCTTCTTCTCTGGCTCAGCTTTTTATGCATTAGTGTATGTCAATTGGGACTTGGCTGTACAATGCACTTGTGGATCACCAAGCTGTTCTTCGTATGGTTTACAGCTCTTCTTTTTTTGGTCCAGCCATTCGACAGGAACTCCTAAGGCTGATCGTCTCTATTTTGCTAGTGAAATTGACCCAAGGGGGCTCACTCCTACTTTTTAATCTGGGGTGCAATCTGGCATAGAGCTTGAGCAAAACGTACATCACAATCAAACTGCTATTGCAGTTTCCTGAATTTGAAACCTGATAATAATCTGACATCCCTGTGCCTTTTCCCCTATGGTGGAAAGTGTCATTTATTGTGATGGATGAAGAGTATAAAATGATGATTGCATGCAGTAAAGTGGTGTCTGCGAGATATTGGGTCTTCATCTGGTATTGGATTCCTTGAAAAACTTGATTGTTGATGTCTTCTAGGAGAATAATATCAAAATCACAAGTATTAAGTTTGCATGCCCTATGAAGTTATATTCAATTTGAATCTTTTACGTGCTCTTTGGCTTCTTTTCCCTAAGCTACGTTTGTTGTGAACGTAGATCATGGCTCTTGACTGCTGCTTGACCTAAAAGTTGCTAAAGTCTAGGTGTAGCTTCTGTTGGTGAGCCACGGTGATCTATGTATTTGGGTCTATCAACTAAATTATGTCTCTTGTTTACTTGCCAGAAACGTTACACTCTGCTGGGTATTTGTGTATTGGCTTTTATGCTGGCTTTTTTCAGTTGCTGTAGGACGGCTTTTAGACTTTTTAGCATGCTTGATTACAATGGACTTGGTATTTATTTGCTTAAGCATTACATGTACTACAGATTCGGTTGACAGAGGCATTGAAGAAAGCTGCCAGTGAAAAAGATGATTTGAAGCCAGAGCAACTAGAGAAACTCTCTAAATTGGACAGCTGGTACAAAGAGCTAGCGGAGATGGAGTACAAAAATGGTCCGTCTGCCTGACCAGATCTGAGCGCTTTATTTGCTGCATTTCCCTGACGTCAGTGCTCAGTCTGGTGAAGCACTCTAGCATATGGCCTGCAAAGTGCTAATTTTGTCGATCCTTCTGAAACAGTGAGCCACAAACCGCCTACTGGTGGTGGAGTCTAGTTTCCGTTTTCACAGTTAATTTGGGTGTATCAGTTCGGGCCTTCACCTGGTCATCATCAGATATGAGCCTCATTGTGTGGGCAGTCTATGTGATGCAAAGTAGTTGGGCATTGTGAAACTTGATATGTATTTTGCTCTCACTGTGGATGTTCAATGAAGATTCAGAACCATTTTTTATTGCGTTGAGTACACATTATCAGCCCTCTTTGTTAGGATGACTAGAAAATAATGAAACACTGAAGGTCATGCAATCCGCTCTTATACATCGCAACCTTTATAGAAGGGGCACCTGCAAACCCAGCAAATGCAGATGTACTCTGACCCTCAAAACTCAAGTTCATTAAGATGTGTTGTGAGCTTAAGGGAGTGTTAAACTGATGATTTGCCTATGCTTTAGTCTCTATTGTCATAAAACTTATTGCGTGAAATGGAGTTATAAACGATATCTGAATACGATTCCGTTCCTATGTGTTTCTTTATTCTCGGCAATATGCATGGCAAAAAGTTTGGTTGGTCGTGGTGTGCTTAGCTCATGGACTAGTTTGCTAGTTCTATCACATATAATTAAGTCTTGTCATTATGCAAGGACAGAACCCCTTTTCAAGTTACTTGTCTCAAAATTTTCAGTTCAGACAAATTTTCTTGAGACCATGAACCTCAGGGGCTTACTTGTGACCATACGACATACGTTGTTGAATATGTTTCTAGAGACGGTTGCATTCTCACTGCTACTTTTAAAAGATTCCGAGCCATGCTTCACGTCTTACGTTTACTAACAAGTAATCATTTGCCTTGATATTGAGTTTGCCAAAATCATTTTTACATATTTCTTTAACCTGTGTTTTGATTTCAGTGGGCGTTTTTTCGAGTGTCATTAACTTCATATTCTATAGCAATTTTACTTGGTGAGCAGATGGGATCTTCTTTTCCTTATATTCAAGAGGGCCTTCAACTTCAAGCCGCCCTTCTGTTTCAACCACGCTATAAATGGTTTCCAACAGGTAAACATATAAAAGTTTCATTTATATTTTGCAAGCAGCTACACTCTTTAACACAAGAAACGAGCGAGCAAGAGAGTATCTATATGATTCTTCATCATATATTCCTACGGTTACATGGCGTAATAACATCTAACTAAAGAAGGGCGTTGGCTATGGTCTTGAAGACATCCAGACTGACCATCCCATCCCCATCCCCATCCACATCGAGCGCCGCGATCAGGGCCTCGCACTCCTCTTTGGTCACGCCGCAGCCCAGCCCATTCACCAGCTCGTACAGCATCACCCCGTCGATCTCGTCACCACCATCATCAGCACCGGCGTCCAGCATCTCCAGCGCCGACCTCAGCAACCCGGCCAGGCTCCCCAGGTCGACGTTCTTGAGGCTCATCTCCAGGAACTCTTCCAGGCTCAGCTGCCCGTCTCCGTCCACGTCCGCCTCCCTCATCATGCCCCTCACCTCTTCCTCCGTCGCGTTGTACCCCATCGACGACAGTATGCCTGCCAGCTCCGCTGCCGACACCAGGCCGTCGTCGTCCGAGTCGAAGGCCGTGAACGCCTCCAGAAGCTCCTGCACGTGGCTCAGGACGTCAGGTGATGACGCTCTTGATGCCATCTCCGTCGCCGATCGTTACTCCCTATGGATCTCCCACTCTGAGGCCTGCGATCTTTATACGCCCAAGTTCCCAACTCAAATTAATATCTACGAATCTAGAAGTTGCGGTCCTTCCTGTGTGGATATAAAGCTATGAAGAAAAGAGGGATTCGGATTCCATATGCGGTTACATCCTTCCAGATGCTGCCTTTTCTGGAACTCTCTGTCTCTCTCTTAATGATATGGAAGCCATCGGCCCGAGCCAGGCTACAGAGATTTTGAAGGGCAAGTTTATGTGTTTGGGTCATGGAAAATATGAAGACTGAATCGAAGCGGCTACATTGTCTCGGTTCCTTCTCCACCGATAACAGTAGAGCAATGTGCAGTGGGTTCCATGAGGTATTGTAGAACCCATACTTTTATGGGGGGTGAGAAGTACTTGGTAGTCCTTTCTATTGAAAATTTTTCCATCCATTCTTTAGTTCGAGCTAACTTGGTATCATGCTGTGAGTATTGAGATAGAATGCTGACCTTGTGTTGTTGGGAATGGGGTAGCAGGGACAAGCAAAAGAGAAAAACAAAAATGATGAGGGGAGGGTTGAGCATGATTAAGAAAATCACAACTCAGAGCAGCTGAGAGATATTGACAGTAGTGGAGCTTGAGTTATTTTGCTGGGAAGCCCCAGATTTGAACAAAAGAGTTCGAAGGCCATAAAGAAAAGAAGTTCACAGCACGGGTTTGAGGATACGTATGAGGGAAAGGAAAACATTGTTCTTCAATGGAAGATAGCAGCATATATAAAGCACCGTCTCAAAATACACGCTTTAATCGGAAAAATGTGAGCGGGAAAAACAGGAAAACCACATATTTCTGAAAAAAAGCTAAAATGAAAAAAAAAAAAACATATACTGTTCAACTTTTTGTGTTCTTTTTGCATTTTATATATTTTTCAGTTAGAATTTTTATTTTCACATGTTATTTTAGGATTTTTCTTTTTTATTTCTTTTAAAAACTTACTTAGATGTTCCTGATATTTTTTGAAGAAAAACAACTCTGCCGAGAAAAACTTCACCCGCTAATGCCCAAAAAAGATATGACAAAAATATAAACTTGTCCATTGCGACCCAACTAGCAACAGTTCTAAGGAAGACAGATGCTAAGCTTATTCTGAACATAATCTATCTGTGTAGTTTTTCGTGTTGTGAAATCATGTTGACGACGACTGCGTGCAGATGACTACTGGCTCTCAGCGTAGCGTCAACTTATTTAGATGAAATATCTTGCATGTCGTTTAAAATGTTGCTCAAAAAATTAGTGCTGGTAAACTCCCCTCCTAAAACAACCTTTATATTTTTCCAAAAATCGGATGCATCTCTAGTTTAACAAGGAACACACTGAGTTCCAGCTATCCCATTGATGAATTGCTCATGAACTCTTCTGTATGCTCTGATAAAGGAAAGGAAAAGGCATAAAGGAAAGTCGTATTTATTCTTAACCAGAGCAGATCAGGTCGGTTCCCCGCCTCGTGAGCGTCACATTCAAAGTGAACCATGAACAGGTTACTTTGGCCCACTGCAATAAAGGGGTTCCTGCAATATGCTTTCCACTTTATGTGCAGAAGAATGGCAGACTCTCGCCGTCTGGTTCTGCAGATTAATCTTTCTCTTTTCCCTTGTTAAGTGTATGTTTTCATCTTCTTGATGGCCTGGTATTTAAGCTTTAGAAAAAGTGTTAAAAAACAAATGAACTTTATGAAATTAAATTTATCACAGAAAAGACTATTACAAGCTCTGTTTCTAAAACACAAAAAAAATTGGGTTCTAGCCTGTCTTCCTCAGTTATTTACCTGTGATTCATACTTGGATTTTTTTATTCTGGTCTGTTTCAAAGCATGTTTTTTTATTATAACATTTCACCAGCGACGTCGTAAAATTCTTAATCCGTATTCTATGCCACGAATGAAATGCGCTTAACACCCATTACCCCATGCTTACAACTTGGAGCTGTAAAGCTGGTACATAAAGTTGCTTTTAATAAGTCAAACTATATGACTGTAATTTTGATATAAACAAGTAAAAAGCATCGGTATTTTAGCTTGTAAAATTTGTTGATAAGAAAATATGCAACTCTTATTGTTAACTTGTGAAATGCGTTAACGTATAAATATCATTTAGTTTCGATATATCGGGAAGGATGAAACGAAAAATGCTGATGGATAGTTTTTGTGAAGACGCTTCAGACTGCTCTGTAAAAAACGTTGAAAAGTGAGGACCACATCAGAAAAAAGACATGAGAGACAGGACTAGCAACAGTGAACGGTCCAGATTCAAAGTCAATCGGAGAAAAAGGCCACAATGCGGTCAACCTTACTATATGTTCGGGCAGACATCTGGCGCCTGTCCATCGGACTCCCGCCGGCCGGCGCCCTCCAATTTACCGGCATCTCCCTCCCACTCACCGGGTGACTGTCCTTGCATCTTACGTTGACCTGAGTCCGCTGCTTCCGTTGAAAGGCCTCTCATCTGCGATACCGGCGGAACAGTGGCGGAGACTGCGCGTTGAAGATGGGGAAAAGACCCAAGTTGCTTGGGTCTTCCACTTCCAATCAGAAGGCTGGTCCGGCGAATACGGAGATGCAGCCACTCCTACCGCCCGGCAGCAACTCCGCCGCGGTGGTGGGCGGGAAGGGGAAGAAGAAGACTGGGGCACGGCTCTGGATGAGGTTCGACCTGACCGGCCAGTCAGAGCTCATCGAGTGGGACAAGAGCGCAATCACGAAGCGCGTGGCTATCCCTGCTAGGGATTTGAGGATCCTCGGTCCAGTCTTCTCTCATTCTTCGAATATCCTTGGTATTCTCTTTCCCTTCGATTCTCGCTTTTTACTGGAACTTGGGAAAGTACGGCCGCTTGGGTCATATTACTCTGTTCTATTCTTTGGTTATAGAGTGTTGTGGCTTCGTGCCATTACTAGTTTCTACATGATTGAAGTTACTCAAGAGACCGTGGTAGAGAATTTATGTATGGTTTAGACAGACGGTTCTCTGGAGTTCATGCTCATTAGTGAGAAGTTAATCCACACAGAGATGCTTTATGTACCAAATGTTTTTCAAATTTCCTGCTCTTGTTACCAATTTCTCCATGTTCATATTTATGGGAAGTTTCTGTCGTGCCCCTCCTGTACTCTTATTTTCCTTTTCCTTCATGCTCATACGTGGACCTATCAGCTGTAACTTTCACTTTAGAAGCTTCATGGTTCTGCCTTGGTCGTCTCGGATGCCTACGAACTAAGTAGGATTTGTTTAGAAGTGTTCAATTGTACGCCAGTTAGATATAAGCTGGTGTCAAGCACATATTTGTTCGATGGTGTTGCAAGGACCATTGCGAATCTCTTCTTGACAAAATGTCACCGACTGAAAGACCTGGCGTAGGTTTTTGCGTTGCTTCGTTTTCCTCAAGAGTACAGCATATGAGCATGAACAAAAAGTATAAAGCAATTTGAATACACGCGATACAATCATGAGATTCGAAAACCGAACCTGATTTTTGTGTTAGTGGGTGGAAGATCAGACTAACAGGAAATCGAATAGCATCCTAAATTCTTATTATGTTGCTATATTTGCAGCTAGAGAGAAAGCTATGGTTGTTAACCTTGAATTCATAAAGGCCATAGTGACTGCCGAAGAAATCTTGCTGCTTGACCCTCTACGTCAGGAAGTCCTTCCTTTTGTTGATCAGCTTAGGCAACAATTCCCACGTAAAAGAATTAATGAAACTCCACTTGTTGTGCAAGAAGAGGACACGGCCTTTTATGGTTCCAATAATTGGTTTCGTAATCCCGAAGCTGCTGAAGTCTTGCAGTCCGAGCTTCCTTTTGAGTTTCAGGTACTTGAGATTGCACTGGAAGTCGTGTGCACATTTTTGGATTCTAAAGTTGCTGATCTCGAGAGAGAAGCTTATCCAGTACTTGATGAACTAGCTAAGAATGTGAGTACCAAGAGATTAGAGCGTGTGAGGAGCTTGAAGAGCACCCTTACCCGTCTCCTTGCACGTGTGCAAAAGGTACTTTCATGGACTTTATTCCTTTTCTGTTTGATTTTAACTGTTTTCCAATCCACTTTTATTCATACCTGTCATTTGGAAATTATCATGAAGAAACCTTGTATAAGGACTCTTTACTTTCAATGCACCGAATTTTTTTATTTAATATATAAAAAGTCATGATCCTCTATGTAAACCAAGATATATTTGCATTACTTTAAGTTTTCCATCTTTACATAAATGATTTGAATGTCATGTTTTTTTCTTGCGTACCCATACCATCGGTTTAACCTACTATCCGTCCACAAGAAAGTGGTCTTTAACTTTTAACCACAATGACTTAGAATGTCAGAAAGACAAAGAGAAGGGAGTTGTGTTTGCATGGGTGATGGGGTTAGCGAAATTCTAGCAACTGCTAAAAAAAGTCCTGACTCCTGAGGTTATAGCCTCTTGGTCCTTTATTTCATAAAGTATCACCCTATAGTTTCATGTTTTCAATCTTTTCTTTGTATGGTAATATGTGCTTCGACTCTTTTTTTTTGTAGTTTACAATTTAAAGGGATTTTTTTGTGTTTTGAACTTGTGATTTGCAGCTAGTTGTCTTCAGTTTCTACGTGTATCATATCATTTCCTCATCCTTTTGTGCACTCAACATGCCTATTTTACAGTAGAAAGCATGATTTATGTCAGGTCCGGGATGAGCTAGAGCATCTTCTTGATGACAATGAGGACATGGCATATTTTTACTTGACAAGAAGGCATGTCCAGAATCAGCAGTTAGAAGCTTCTATGCTGGCCAACAGATCTAATAGTCTCAGCATTGTGTCTAATTTGCCTCATGCTGTTTCAAATAGTCAGTACAATGGAAGCAGTATCACTAGTCCCCATTCTGATGATGACAATGTGGAAGACCTTGAAATGTTGCTTGAAGCTTATTTTATGCAGCTTGATGGCACTCGCAACAAAATATTGTCTGTAAGTTTTATTATCCTTTGTAAGGCATTTATTCATTTCTTCTACATCACAGATGAATAGTAGAGTAAAACTTGAATAACCACCGTCTTCATGGTATATAACTAAGTACAGGATGTGGTGAATCTGCATCATAAATGTGGGCTCTGATATTGGTGCTAGTGTGAATGTGGTACATGGGACATAGCCAATCTAGGAAAACAGGCCTGCAATTGCACATGCCAGTATTGTTAGGTGTGTAAGCCTTGAACTGTGAAGTATGCGCTTCAGAGGCATAGGCAAATAAAGTGCTACATATTGCTGGTTAAAATGCACAATGTTCAGAAACATGCGCCTCCGTCAGTGAGGTACACACCTCACTTCAAGGCGTGAAGTGAACATGAAGTATGCACTTCATGTGTTATTGGGGTCAAATGAAGTCCTGCCTTTATTTGACTCAATTGACAATAAAAAAATGGAAAAAAAAAATCTTCCCTGCACCAATAAAAACCCTGTTCCTTTCTTCTCACAACCTTTGTCCCCTGCCATGGGTGGCTATTGCTGCCTCTTCTTCCCCCTCTGCAACCCCCCTCCTTTCTCTCTCTCTCTCTCTCTTACGTATGTTAGAATGTATGTTTTCCAAATATATATATATATATATATATATATATATATATATATATATATATATATATATATATATATATATATATATTACATATATTAGTAATCTAATATATGTCTTATATGTATATATATATATATTTTATATATATTTGGATACTTATGTAAATTTTCCTTTTTTATGTATTTTTATTTTTCCTATTTTACCCCTTTCTTTTTTGTTATTCCCAAAAGGGGCTAGTCCCAATGGCTAGCTCTCTTCTCCTTTGACTCTCTCCTCTATAAATAGTGTACATTTTCCACTATTTTGCTTATGGCTTTTTAAGCCACATCTTGTATTATTTGTTGAGATCAATATATGTTTTATTCTCCTCTTGTTTGAGGTCTCTTGAGTATTACCTTGTTAAGTTGGTGGGAGATTCAAGAGTGATATTCTTGAAGTATTTGCCTTGTTTGGCCCTGATTTACATGGTATCAGAGCCACGTGCTAGCTCTTCGTCTTGCTGTCCTTCAAAGTTTGAAGTCTTCAGCCCAAGCTCTTTCTTTGAAGCTGTGAAGCACTTCAAGTGTTCGATATATTGCTAGCTGTGTTTTGACTCAAGAAGGTGCTGTTTTTCTCCTTTCTTAAGGGTTTAAAGTGATCTACGTGACGGGATTGTGCACATCTTATCAAGCTTCCGTGGCTGCCAAAGTTGTGACTGTTTTCCTACGTTGAGAGCTGTTTTGGTAGTCAATGCCATCTAATAGTGTAGTGTGAGTTTGGCATGACTGTAAGCTGGATTAGTTAATTTTTTGTATCAAGTTCTTTAGTTTCACATTCATGTGGTGTGAAAACATATATAGGAACACTCCTTTGTAGTTCCATTGCTCAATAAAAATTGTGTATCTCCTTATCATGACATGATTTCAAATGACGGAAGAAAAACTATGAAATATGGATAAGAAACAGAAGCAGAATTGGCATACATTTAGCTTACGGTAGATGCCATGCATCTTTGCAAGCCCTCTGTGGTGCTAAGGGCAGTGGCAGAGCCATGTTGGGCCTATTTGATGCTGTTTTACAATGGCTAATATGCAAAATATTTTTCACTTGCATTACCTGAGCCTCGAAGACCTGTAATGACATTATGACGCACAATGCATATAATAGTAACTTTTTATGCTATGTGCTAAAGTTCTAAACCAGGAAGAGAGAGAGAGAGGTGCTGGCCTGGTATCGTCATTAGGCATTAGCCCTCCTTTGAGTGCATCTGGTTCCACTAGCCTTCCTTAAGGACCGTTTGGCAAACAGTAGTAAACTGTTGCATCCATGTATCTGCCCCAATCTTTGGAGCAGATGCATGTAACAGTTTGTCACTGTTCCTATTGCCAAACGGCCCCTTAGAGTGCAGCATGTAGTGTGCAATTAAGCACCTACCAGTATATTGTAATTCCTAGGTGATTAGGGTTGTCTGACATTAGGCATTAAATACACTACGATGCATACATGTAATTATATTCCACAGTAAATTCTCACAGTTCCACTCTAAGATGGCATTTGCTCTAGCTTTAAATTCAGCTCTCTCTCTTTTGCTATTTCTGCTTGCTTCTATTCTGGTCCAAGTAATTCTTTTCTTTTGTCAGTTGTCAACCTTTCTGAGACATAGGATTCAAAGAGAAGATTACTATGCTATCAAATTGATGCAACCTGTCCTCTTTTAGAGCTGTGCAGATGTTGACAAAAAAGGTTGTTAATAGTACTGTTGTAACCTATGTTATAGGTCTCAAGTCTCAACCTTTTTGGCTGAAAATTGCCACATGAAATTGAACGCTTTCATATGTGGCTATGTTTTATCATTTTCAGTTAATTTTTGTATTTTATTTTTCATTGAAAATCAACGGTCTCACCCTTAAAATGTAAGAAGTCCATGTCCCTGCAACAGACGTCCTGGTCCTCAATGCACAAGTTAAGCCTGTGTGTTGGTTTCTCTCATCCACATGCCATTGTGACACAGGTTATAGCTTTGTAACTAGCTCTCTATATTGAAATAGTAGCAATAGATGTGGCCTAACTTCAAGGGTACACTCTTCTGATTGAACTGCTACTACTGCGCGAACTCATGTTGGTGATATGGGTGCTTCTGCTTTGCTTATATCACCCAACTTACCTTTCATTTAATTTTGCATGTTGAACTGCTGTCTGAAATTTAATTTCCTCAAAAACTCGCAATTCAGTTTCCTTTGGGTAGTGTTTGATGGCCAGAAATATGTTTCTGGAAAGAAGTTTCCAGAAATTTATTTCTGGAATTGGTTTTTGAGAAATAAAATTCTTGATTTTCAAAACTATGTTGTGTTTGTTAATTTGGAATTATTTTTCCGGAAACAAATTTCTGCGTTTGATGGGGAGGGAGGAAGAATGAGTGGAAATGGGAAAGCAGCAGCCTCCTTCCCTTCTTCCACCTCCGCCTCATTCCCTTTCTTCCTCCTCCCTCCTCCGCCTCCTTCCGTTTCTTCGACCTCCCTCCTTCCTTCCTTTCTTCCTCTTCCCTCCTTCCCTTCTTCTGCCTCCTTTCCTCCTCCCTCCTTCCCTTCTTCCTTCTTCCTCCTTCCTTTCTTCCGCCTCCGCCTCCTTCCCTTCTTCCCTTTCTTCCTCCTCCCTCCTTCCCCTTTCCTCCTCCCTCCTTTCCTCCTTCCCTTATTCCTCCTCCCTCCTTCCCTTCTTCCTCCTCCTTCCCTCCCCCCTCCTTCCACGATCCCTCCTCCCCTCTTCCCCCTCCCTCCTTCCCTTCTTCCGCCTTCCCTTCTTCCTCCTCCGCCTTCTTCCCTTTCTTCCTCCTCCCTCCTTCCCCTTTCTTCCTCCTCCCTCCTTCCCTTCTTCCCTTTCTTCCTCCTCCCTCCTTCCCCTTTCGTCCTCCCTGCTCCCTGCTCCCTCCTCCCTCCTTCCACGATGGTGCCCAACGGCTCCAAAACAAATTCTGGAAATATGTTTCTGATTTTCAGTTTAACGGTAAAAAAAAATAATTCTGTGTTTGATAAACTGGAAATGCTTTAAGAATTTGAATTTTATTTCCTGAGCTACAGGAAAATTCTTGGCCATCATTGTTGAATTTTTGGAAGTGTTCGTTTGTTATTTAGCTTTGCCTGGACTGCTGCATCAAATTACCCACCAGCAATCCTCTTACACATTTATTTATTTATCTTTCCCATCAGTTTCTCCTCTGTGATTGAGGATAACTTAGATGGGGATCCTTTGTGCCACCTTTCCTGCCTTCTGTGTCTGGCCATGTTGTTTGATTTGTCATAATTTTACCCTGTAAGTATTTAAGTGATTGGTTTATGAAGCATGTTTTATCCTTTCTATTCCCTTTTTCTTCTTTTAACACCTTTCTACTTTGACAGGTGCGTGAATACATTGATGACACGGAGGATTATGTCAACATTCAACTTGATAATCAGCGAAATGAACTAATCCAGCTGCAGCTAATACTGACTATAGCATCTTTTGCTATAGCAGTCGAAACACTGATCGCTGCCTTGTTTGGGATGAACATTCCCTATACGTGGAATGAAACAAATGGAGTTTTTGGTCCCTTTGTTATAAGCATTTCAGCAGCATGTTTATTGCTCTTCTTGCTTATTCTTGGATACGGCAGATGGAAAAGGCTGATTGGTGTGTAGCTGGTATCTGAGAATGCTCGTGACGGTCAGATCATCGCCGGATTAAAATTTCTCATGCATGGTTCATTTGACAAGGTGCAGCATTCAAATAAAAAGGCCCAGTGATGTGTAGTGTGGGTAGTTCCTGAAGAAACTAAGGTGTGAATCTGAGGATGCATTTGTAAAGGAGAGGCTTGCCTCCCGAGTGATGTACCGCTGAAGATGTGAATAATGATGTGAGATGTATATATATTTGCAGGTTCTATCTTCAATGCAATACTTATGGCGATACTGTTAAAAGCTCAGCCAGCAAAAAACCTCTGCGTCGCCTTCTAGGTACTGTGACTAGATAGGAAAGAAAGCCTGTACCCATGTCTTGTCTGTTTTGTGTAAATTTCAGAATGCTGTCAGATTATGACCATGCTAATTTATTGTAAGCATGTAACTTTTGTCCAGCGATAGCAATATACGCTTTTGAGCTGAAGTTTTTTCCTTTGATAATCTCAACATATCAAACAGTTAGTGGTACCTTTGCTGAACGCAGGGTGCATTTGGGAGAAGGTTTAATTTCTCTTTTCCCTATGTACATTCTTTTGTTTCATTACTTCCTAGAAGGCAATGGTTAATGGAATTTCCTAACTCATCCCGCAAAGCTTTCCGTAGCATAATCCCCTCCTCCATTTTCCCTTGATACAAAACCCTCGGGTGTCTCTTCCTTGCCCACCAAATTTCTATTTCTTCTGCTTCGGTTCCAAGGACACACGTCCTGAGCGTTGAACTCCAGGGTGCTATTTCGTTGTCGCTCTTGGAACAGGAGGAACGTATTTTCCGGGAAGAGCTGTTTACAAGACACTATTTTAGGTCTTCTAGGGACCGTGCCAGCAAGTGTTCCTTGTTTCTGTAGGTGGAACTGATGACACCTGCATCTCTTTACGTTTTTTGCGAGTCTGTCTTCCACCCATTTGAAATTTTGAATGGACCATTGGTTTGGACCAACGAGTTCAGAACTCATTCTGTGTCCGTATTTGCATCAGATAGTAGGACCGGGGGCTCACCTCTTGCTAGAGCACCACATCCCCTAAAACACGGCGTTCCGTCCAATCAAACTTCCTCTAGTTTTTCTTAACTTAGAGGCCTTACGCAACCTGCCTTGCCAGGTAGTTGGAGTCCATGTCACAGAAGTTTTCTTGTGGGCTTGTAGCAAGTCCATTGAGTGGAGTTGCCAGAATGGCCCCAATGCTACTTATCTTCCACGATGTTCTGCAGCATTATAGGTCAAAGGTAGTACAGAATGTGCTTGGCAGCTTGGACATTCGGCCAACTGATGCTATTTTGGTGTCCAACAGAAACTTGACAGTTGACAAGCTAAGAAGCTGCAGAACAGCTTTTTCTAATTTAGAGACAGGGAAGCCAGTGTATTACGTTTGCTTTTACCAATGTGGATGGAGAGTTAGGAAGGTTCTGGTGATCTGAAGAGAGATGTCAAAAGAAAAAAGGATAGTAAAGAAACGGGCAGCAGGATTGCCATTGGGTGCCAAACATGGTTGCTAGGTAGTTTTAGCGTTAATTTGGTGAAACGGGCACAAACACCTTCATTGAAAGTACATCATCAAATCATAAACCAGAAAATCTTCTAATCATTAACATGCTATAGCTCTAGCAACATATCCTGCTACGCTAACAGAGGTTCTGCAGATAGTAGATTAAAATTTACAAGAAATTGCAGTTTATAGCCATGGATTTCCTAAACAAGAGCTCCACCCATCTAGCTATGGAATTGGACCAAATTCTCAAGTTGAAGAAGCGCAAGAAATGAGTACTCTCTGTCCGGCGTTGTTCTCATAAAATGGTAGGTATCTGATACGGGCCTGCTTGAAGAGGTCTTGGGAGGTCAGGACAGCAGTGAAGGCAGGTTTGCAGTGGCAGCTACAGTGCCTACGGTCTGCGTCCTATCAGTATCTGCCTAACCCCAACCTTAGAGAAAACCATGGATTGGTCTTGCCTCAATTATTGAAGTCTTTTGAGCCATCTCTGGGGAGCAGGTAGCTAAGATCTCCTTCCGTTGCCCTGGCCAAATTAATTGTTAACTATAGCCTCGAATCTTAGAATATGGTGTACGTAGAAACTGGCATTCTATATCCGTGACGTAGCCATTCGTTTCATCATCGTAACAATCATCATCAGATTCCGACACTCTCCAGCTCTTTTCATCCATTGAGGCATGTACACCAGTAATAATCTGAATCACCTGCGGATCCATGGCCAGATAGAAGCAATTCAGTACAACAGAACTCATTTGCTGAAACCAACAGATGAAAGAGCTCGTGCTTCACCTGACATATTGATGGGCGCTCTGTTGCGGATTTCCTTACACAGAAGGAAGCTGCAAGAACTAATCTATGCATCTGGTTAATATCATACCTGCTGCCAAGTTTGGGGTCTGCAAGAGCCGCATAATTATGTGATTCGAGAAGCGGCTTTACCTACATTGCAGTTATTCAGATTACTTAGCCGTAATATGAAAATGGCAAAGAATTTATACATTGTCACATCCGTAAAAGTTAACAGAGGGATATCACTATAATTGTTCACTCACCCAGAAGAGAAGGTTATGTTTGGATGGATCTACTGGCTTCCTACCAGTAATGATCTCTAGAAGGAGAATGCCATAAGAAAAAACATCCGTTTTTTCATCAACAATTCCGTTTGTGAAGTATTCCGGAGCCCGACACCTGCCAAATCATACATTAATCGAAGGCAATTTGTGTCACTTTCAGACATCTATCGACTGAGTTTTTCATAATTTTCAGCATGGTATGTAGTTATCTGGTGATTAGTTTGTTTAAAACGGTCTTAAAATATGTCCCAGAGCAGCACAATCAAATTATAAGCCCGCCATGCTGTTGCATTAAAAGAACAATCCAGTATAAGCCTGGCATGCTGCATTAAAAGGGATTAAGGATGTACCCGTAGGTGCCTTCTAATGGAATCACAGAGTGATGGCTCCATTGTTCTGGAAGCCACATTGCCAATCCAAAATCTGAAACCTGTAGAAGATGAGCCAAGTCAGGTATAGGAATGCGTTTTTTTTTTTTGCTGAAAGAAGATGAAGTTATGGATGCACCTGCGGCTCAAAATCTCGTCCAAGAAGAACGTTGGATGCCTTAATGTCTCGGTGGATGATGCGTTTCTTGCAACACCTATGAAGATAGTGCAAACCTCTTGCGACTCCAAGGGCAATCTTGAATCTGGCCGACCACTCTAGTGGACGATTGCTTTTACCTGAAGATTTTGCAGAGGACGTAAACTTCAATGCTATTTTTCATTCGAAATCTTCCCCCGTGGAAAGGAAAACTTGTATCATGACTCACCATGCAATGCTGATTCTAAGCTTCCATTAGGGGAGAAGTCAAAAATCAGATATAGCCCTCCTTCGATGCAGAAGCCCATCAGACACGTTATGTTGGGATGGCGGACATGCCCCATGATGCCCAATTCTATGAGGAATTCTTTCTGTTTCTGATCATCTGCGTTTTGGTCTGCTAATCTTTTCACTGCTACCATTTGGCCGTCATGGATTTGGCCTTTGTAGACTTCTGCACGTTCTCCTCCACCTACGAGATTGCCTGTCATGGACACAGAGGTGTTGTCAACTGTATCAGACTTGGTTTCCAGTTATTGTAGCAGTAATCATCTTATTACCTGGATGAAAATTATTTGTAGCCTGAAATATCTCACCATAGCTGAAACACCTCCATGTTGGTTTCAGACTATCCAGTTCAGACTCAGGGAATTTCTCGGAAAAGTTTCCATCTTTCTCGAGTGCGCCAAAGATCGATGGGGACAAAAATTGGCTTGATGAGCTGTATTCCCATCTGCTCGACTGGCTTTCTTGATCTACTGGACCTTTGAGATCTTCAGGTTCACTAGCTAGAAGAGATCCCAAGGTAACGACGTTTTCAGCAGAAAAATGAGTCTCTCTCTTGTAGAAAGTTTCATCACCCAATGGCCCGTCCTGAGCCTCTTCTGTTGTGATGCTTTGAGCAGATGATCTGCTGTTGTGTTGATCGGAGTTTTTGTAATCCATCCTATTTCTGTTCAGTGTACTGCCATGAAACAAATTATCTGAAAATTGATCCACCGTGTCAAAATCCCTTTTCGGCTGTTTCGAGCTCATATTCTGCAACTTTGGAGCTATTTCATACCAGAGTTAGATGAGGGAAAAAGGAATAGCATGCATAAGGAGCAGCTAATTCTTATTTACCCTTAGATCTACTTGTACAAACCTTCGAAGTAAGCTGAGCCGGAAGGAACGTCCAAAGTAGAAGAGGCTTTAGGTGCGCTGCCTGGCAACTCCAGTCTGCTCAGAACAGCAATCACAGAGCAGTCAACTGGGGCATGGAGATAGCAGTGTGTCGAAATTGCTAGTGATTGCCTAACATGCAGCAGAAAACTGTAAGTGATTGACAAAGGCAAGGCAACTCTGACAAGTATGAAGTTACATACCTCACTTTTTTTGAGCGACCCAAAATGAGAAAACCCGCTTGTGTGGATGCCGCTTCATCAACCAGACCTTTCTCTATAGCAGAACTGCACCTGACCTTTGCCTGTACCTTAACCTGTAAGATTTGACAGAAACTTCTCTTTATTTCTTTCTGAATGTTTAGCTACAAGTTATGACACCATTACCTGCTTAGGTTCATAGATGCCTGTGAATTCTCCTACTATGGTCATAGCAAAAGCTTTTGCTCGGCGCATCATCTTCATCTTTTCAACTGTGCCATACTGCTGTGCTTGCTCGTCCTTAACTTCTGAAATTCCGTGGACAAATGAGCCAACGCATTTTGACATTGATGCTTGAGGAGGAAAAAAAAAAAGTGGGGGGGGGGGGGGGGGGGGTGTGGGGGGAAGAGGAAAAGATTCAACCACCCATTACCAAGGACATGTAAGGCAACTATGGTGTCGCCTGGGCAAGCAGCAACCTCAATTGTCCAGGAGAGAAGCTCCATAGCAGTTTCAGCATTCGAGGATATGCCAACAAGTATGCATGTGCTTTCAGGACTGCTACTACTACCACGTTGAGTTCCTTGATGGCTGCTGTTAGAGGTCATGCTTCTATCCCGCTTGAGTCTCTCACATAGGAAAAGAGTGGCCATTTTATATTGGTGATCGATCTTCAAATGCTCAGATGGCGACGTTCATGCTGCAGCAAGAAGCGACTACCACCTACTTTTGCTTCCAGATTTTCCTCACGGAGATTCTTCCTACTGCGATAAAAGGTTGGCCAATTGAGTTTATCGAGCATGTTCATCTACCTTCCTAAAAATTATAGCTAGTTGGCAATTTAAGCAAAGTCATAGTGCAGATAGTGCGGCATTGATTAGTCTTGCCTGTCAAGCAAGCAGAATCAGAAAGAAGACAATGAAAGGCTTCTCGGACATTCACGTGCGCATGGTATTAGCAATTGAAATCTGGATGCTCCTTTTACGGAAGAAAATCAAGACATAGTTGGCATTTAGCTGGTGGCTAAAATTGGCCGTGACACATGATCGATCAAGCCCCAGAAATTTATATCAGAATCACATTATAGCTTTCTTTTTATGTTCTGTAAGGAAGAGCAGAAAACTTATCTGTTCAATAATATGTAAAGTAATTTGCAAGTCAGAGAGCCTTCGCAAAATGTGAGTTTGCCCCTGCCCGTGCTGAGCTCCCTCCGAGCAAAGCCGACATGGTTCGCCGATTAAACGGCGAGGCCTCCTGAGCAAACGAACATCGGGCGATCTCTTCGCAACCAGAACTGTGATCCTCTTGGCCATGGTTGCTTGCTTCATTCAATCAACTACCATTCTCAGACAAATCACAAAAGAAGTTGGCTCGTTTAATTTTTGAGTTTTCTTTTGGTAGTAAATAGTAATTGCTTTGGTTGGAAGGTGGAAGGACGATAATAATTGTAAAGGGTGGGACTAGCGGCACAGACCAAAAAGAGATCAATCATTTCCCTTGCGGCTCTTTGTCTCTTGATGTATATATAAAGCAAGCATCAGCTTTTGTAGTGCATGCGCTATGCCAGGCCCATGCCTCTGCATTGTTTATAAGTCGAAACTCGAAACTAAGTCATGGGCCGTGTCTCCATGGTGAGGACTTCCTCGTGTTCTCTATCATACTCTCAAGTTGGCACTTCAAAATTAATTCATACTGTTTTCCAATGAACAAATTGAATCGTCTGAATAAATTTAACACAGTCCCTTACGATCGATACTGAAATCATTGAATCTTTTTATGCATATGTTTAATTTGCTCTGCAGGGTCAGAGTAACATATTGACGCAGGAATAGTACTTTCCCGGAGAATTAGATCTATGTCACACCATTAATGCAGGTCCGACCTGGTACATATCTATATAAAAGTTAGATCTTTTTTGTGTGGTTGGTGCTTACCAGTTGTGATAGGGCTTGGTAATATTGGTTCGATCTGTTGAAGAAATTAGGTTACGATATGGACTTGGGAACTTCAGTAAACTCCATCCGCTGATCTGAACGATTGGAGGAAGGTAAGAACTGTTAATGGACACAAAAATCATCCACTATAGTTGTACATTTTTTTGAAGAAGATGCTTGCCAGTTCCATGCGTCCAACCAAGAAACCTGTTCTCTTTTCATTCATAAATAAATGATAAGGAGACTTCTTATTAAATTAATAAAGATTACGTATCACATATATGACAACATTCCAAAGGAACGGGCTATACAATCTTGAACGAGCTTTGTCTATAACCTCCTACAAACTCTAGAGCTGGGATCAAACCAACGAAAAGACATTAAATATAAAAGAATATTGCACTTCGGAAAAGCATTACATAATTTCTAGACAAAACTCTGAATCGAAGTACTCTTTAAAAGATTATACAGTAATATATATATATGCACATTGTGATTGTTGCATGATTTCCAATATTAGAGTTCTTTCAAGAGCACCCACCAAGGTTTCATTAAGCAGATCCATGGATTTTGATTCATCTCGCAACCCCGAAAGGTGGGATTAAAATAAGGGAGCAGACGATTGTATTTGGAGTTGCAAGGCGTACGCCTTTCATAAGCACAGCTTTGTCAAATTAATTACTAGAGTATATTTCTGCAATGACGTCTCCATTTTTACAGTACTGGTTTCTATGTTGAAATTGTAGAAGGAACAATTTTGAGTTCATTAATAAAAAAGTGTAGAGAAGTGACAACCTTCTCCTAGAATCTAACTGTCGAGAAGTAATGAACATACATGAATTGAAGGTTTGGAATAATTCTCATCAACTAATTAATTTGAACAAACATCCCATGCAATGGTGGAGCCACATAGGTTAAAAATGGCTACCAATGCACCTGAGTCCAGGTCGAACCGGCCCTCCGTCGACTCCATTCCTAAGAAACCCCGTAGAAATAGAACGGCCATTATTTTATTGTAGCTTCCACCAATACTTGCAGGCCGTTTCCACTTTCCGGTCCATGCCTTTGCCGCCGGTGCAAGTACGTCAACATACATGTCCACCATTTGCATCTAGTTTACAGATCTCTGGCTCAGGAAGCTGTGAGGCGTTTCACTTAGAAAAAGTCCATTGAGTCTCTACGTTCCTTTGCAAGTGCAGGTTGCACGTATCTGTTTGATAAGGCACCTCAGTGGTCTCTGCTTACAGTGGAGAAATTTTTTACGAAAAAGAAAGATGATATAGAAGAGAATCACACATATATAAAAGTTCAAACAAGTCTACCAATTAGATCCAGACTTAATGGGAGATGCAATGCAGTACTCAGCACACAAAATTGTGTAATTACACCATTATAAAATCATCTTTGAATCGAAATTGTGTAATTACTCCATTATAAAATGAACTTCCGCAAATTATTTGACAATTTGTTACGCCTGTAGATTTCTGTAGTTATTTTTTCATAACATAGCGATTAGCTAGCTTATAGTTGAAGAGTCACGTCTATATCCTCAAAAATTTGTTAAGAGAACATTTAAAACGTAACAAAACATTTAGTTTTTCAATTACATTGCATTTGATCATTCACCGCCCCTCTCCCCAAAAAAGAAATAAAAAAGAAAACAGATAAATGAAGATGAGGGCGTACCAAATAGAGATTAAGATTTGCAAAGATCCCTACTTTTTCTGGGCCTTCCATCGGCTGATATCTCCTTGATCTTCTAGGAAGGCAAAACAAACCCCTGATCTTCGTTCCCCATTTCCTCCTCTGTTAAGATCAACCAGAGAGAGAGAGAGAGAGAAAAACACTTGTATAAGATTATTGTGTTCTGCTGTTACATAGATTAAATGGGTGCTCTGCTCTAGATTCCTCATGTTCTATGGACAAAGCCAAGGCCAGGGTGAAGTCCTACCTCTCCCATATTGGGTGCATTCCTTTTTTCCCTCAGCCTTTTCGTTGCATTGAGCGATTTGCTTCGTGTTCCTGCCATCTGCCCGCTGCTCCTCAGCCGCTGCGTGTAGGCAAGCAGCTCGGCCCTTCGATTGTATCCGACGGCCGACGTCGGCTTTCTCCATTTCGGTTTGCGAAGCCAGCCATTCATTCGTGTTGGCTTGTTGATTTTTGTTGGTGCAGCGTAGATGGTGATGAGAACACCACCATGGTCCTTCTGCTTCTTCTCCATCTTGGGAGCTAATCGATCGTCTTCCTCTCCTTCTTCTGTCTCCTTCGGTTCAGAATTCGCGTCGATTATGTGTCAATTTCTGGTTTTAGTTCACGCAGGATTCGGGAAGTTATATGGCGACAACTTTTACCTTGGGCATGTCCCCTTTTTCGTTTTTCGTTGGAGAATGCATGGTACGCATGAGCTGAGCAGATTATCTGCAAACTCCACATGTTATATGAATCTGACATGAACAAGATATCACAAGAACGGATTAATATTAATGCAAAATCTAAGGTCTTCAGATTATTAATCTGCAAACTCCACATGTTATATGAATCTGACATGAACAAGATATCACAAGAACGGATTAATATTAATGCAAAATCTAAGGTCTTCAGATTATTACAAAATATGAGTCTTTTTAAAGTACTCCTTCCCACCCCACCCCTTAAATAATACTTAAATCATTTCTAATTCTTGCTACCTTTGCTAACTGCTCCAAGTCCTCCTTTCTTTTGGACATATGGAGACGTTCATCTAGTCATCAACCCACCTCTGTATATACATTCAGATCTTGTTTTGAGACTTATTATGATCTAAAGTGTACTGAAAAGTGACAGTGACTATTTCAATATTTAAATACGACATTTTAAAAGAATAAACCAATTAACAAGATTTGGAATGTTGGCCGAAGGAACTATGCAGAAAATATAAATATATATTAGAAAGTTACGTCTTCCCAATAAAACTGCAGTTCAAAAAATGTGTGAGGAATTAATGAAAAACGCGCGTTGAAAACCCACAAACATTAGTCACATTTTTCTTGCGTATATTTTTTGTGGTGCATCTTTTATCCGGGAAAAGAAAATAGGATAATTCCAACGATCAAGTGGGGAAGAGATATTTATATATATATATATATATATATAAAAGCTTTCCTACTGTTTAATGAATAGTCAAAGCGATGCCCCACATTGACCTAGTCAAAATGAATGGCGACATACCTGTCCTTCTCACAAAGTCTGAAATTTTCATTAAAAAAAAGGAAAAACTTGGGAAAAATAAAGAAGAAATTGAAAGAGAAGCATTTTCCTAAAGTAACTGCGGGAACATAAAGTGTTGTAAATATCAATATCAGTTTTGTTATGGTATATTGGTCGATCTATAGGTGTAGTTAAGTATTAGAATCAAATTAATAATTAGTTCCGATTCGGAGCAATATTGGTAACAGTAGAAAAACATGTACTAATGACGGGCATGCGCTTTCTTACTAAAACATACCTAAAAAGTAAAAATGGATAATATTGCATGTCCATATGATCACCAGCATGTTGCTTTCAAGGAAAGCATTTGATAGCTACAAATTAAAACTAATCCTGATTGGGATGTCCATAATTAGATACTTAATTTGAATCTGAATTCGATCAGTGGGAATCGACAATAAAGTCCAACGCAATTAGTAATGTTTGGATTTTAATGTGGTGCTGAAATCTGATTAATTTGATGGACATCCACTTCAGTAAAAAATATTATGTTTGGTATATGCCTTATTTTGTAATAATATACTTTGTTGTTGCTTTCTTTCTCAGAAGCTCCTTTGTTTACGTTAAGTTTTAGGATATTGATCATTTAATTTCCCGTTGAATCAGGAGTTTGTGTGATCCTCCTAACCGATCGTCCGTCACATCGCCCTTGGGTAATTATGGGAATTAATTTCTCATCATAATTTGCTCGGTTTTAAAAAAGACAGCCAGTCTCTATCTTTGGGTACTAATTGATGTCCCTTCTGATAAATATGTATGATCCGAAAATCTAAGTAATTTGGAGAAGATGATCTGTTGGTATCCAAGAAAAATCCCAAAAAAGAAACTGTCGATGCCTTATAATTACCTGTATATTCTTCCATAGTAAATAATGGCGGTAGACGTACATGCCCTTCACATATGAATCCTGAATTTCTCATGTAAAGTAGACGTTTTTGCATACAAATTAACTCCAGAAAAAGAAGAAGCATGGAGCTTGTGCGTACTAAGTGGAGAAAAATACAGTGCTTTAAGGGTTCAACTGGCAGACTCCTTTAAAGATTAAGATGGACTCATGAAATACTAGAACTAATGTTTTATGAATATGGTCTAATCTTGAGAGTAAGTTCACAAAAAACTCACTAATGTTTTATGAATATGGTCTAATCTTCAGGGTAAGTTCACAAAAAACTCACATAGTGTTCTTACTGCCAAACGACTCCTAAGCATCGGTATCAGCAGGGGCGGAGGGAGGAGAGGGCCCGCCTAGGCCGTGGCCCGCCCTTAAGTAGTTGAAAAAAAAAAATTATATTAAAAAAATTTAGTTGTTCAATGTATTTTTTTATTTAGATTCATTTTGGCCCTACCCAAATTTAAGGTTGTGTTTTTTGTCCCGTCCCTAAACGAAATCGTGGCCCCACCCCTGGATATCAGGGGTTGATAAGCAAAATATAGATGACACAAATTGATAAATTATGTAAGGAGGTTGTACCTTGAATGTTTGGTTGTTGGTTTGATCTGATCGGATCCAGCTATATGCCTTTGTTTTGCTTGGATTCTTCTTTCGGTCGTGTTCCACTCGGTTGGCGTAGTACACAGGAATAAAAGATAGTATATAAGTGGGCACAGGGTGCGAAGTTGGCCACTTGCATGGTGAGACGTACGGTTCATCATGCCAAAAAAAAAATAATGAATTTTTAACTGTTTGGTAGGTAGAAGATCGCGTCTGATTAGGAAAATGAATCTCTAATGCTCGTGTAGTATATCAGAAGGAACGAAATGAACTGTAGTCCGATAGCTGGCTTTCTCATGGTGCTGTCAGCACAAGTCTAGGTGCTCTGAGCTCACCATTAATTCCAAAAATAAAAGATTAATAAATGGTTGTTTGGCATGAGAAACAATGTCGGTTTTATGAATCTACCATGAATATTGAGCATGAACCACTTGAACAACTATTTATTTTATGAATCTGTTCCAATATTTAAGATGGCAAGTGTTTCAACTAATTAGTGTAGTGTTCCTCATGCCAAACAATCTTTAAAAGAACAAAAGAACAGTTAAGTAATCCATCATTAGGAAGAGGCTTTTATTAAAAGTACAAAACCCTTTGCTTTGTCTCGGTTCTTCTACTCGCATTATGATATATATATATATATATATATATATATATATATATATATATATATATATATATATATATATATATATAACCGTTTAAAGTAAACATATATTGTTAAAAACAACGGTCATGGTAGCAACAATAGTGATAGTTTATGGTGTACCAATGGTTCATGATCCTCTTAGCAACAGTTTTATGATGCCTTTAATGTCAAGTTATGATAGAAGATTTCCAGATGAAACAACACACACCCTAAGAGTGGGAAAGAGAGCCGCCCAAATGTGTGTGTGTGTATATATATATATATAGACCAGACACATGAGTAACAGATAAAAACTAGACCTCTTAAATTTGTGCTAAAAAGTGTTTCGAACAAATAATTGGTAAATACCAGGTACCTGGGTAAAACATAAAACCATACCTCTTAAATTTGTGTTAAAAAGTGTTTCAAACAAAATGTGAACCTCTTCATGTATTTATAAACACTAATTTGATATAAATCATGCTTTAGTTTAAGTTATTTTTGTAAAAAAAAATGATCTTCAGTCCTATCAAAATTTTGATGTTACAAAAGCTGTTCATTTTTTTAGTATAAAAAACATTATTAAAGTAAAAAATGACTAAATAAGTATAACTTTCTTACCAAATCACTCTTAAGAACATATTTATAAGGTTATATTGTAAAAAAAATATTTTAATAATTAATTGTAATAAATCTAATTTTTGCCCCTTACCCAAGTGGTTTGGTATTTACCTACTTTCCTGTGTGTATATAAGTGGTTTAATTTCTTGGGACCATGCATGTGAATAATCGCTGAATGACTCATGAAAAATAGGATCCGAACAGTCAGATGATTTTGGTTATTGAAAGCGGAAATATAGGCCTCCAATGAGCAGCAAGTTAAAATTTGAGGATAAGGGAAGGAAGGGGCAGATGTAGGGAGCTGCCCTTAAACCAAATGCTTTTTGTTCGACTTTTTGCGACCCACTTGCGGTTCTCGAGATTCCATGAGAGAAATGGGGATAGAACTTGTCAACCTCAGTGTCCTAACCTCAGTACATCACGTGAAGGCTCGTTACTTCATCAGCCCACTCAGTAGCAAGGTAGAGGGCCCATTCCTTACTGCTCCATCGATCCTGATGTGTTTCCAATCTCCATCCAAGCATGCACTCTCTGATCATGAAGGCCGGAAGTGATGTGAACGCATCTTTCTTTATTTTCTTTCTTTTTCTGCTTTTCTTTCGTCCCATTGACTGCTCCTCACCAGGATAAAGAGATAATTGTCACCTCCTTCTTCTTCTTCTTCTTCTTCTTCTTCGTCTTCTTCTTTTTCTTGAGGCCACGTAGAGCATGATCATGAAGAATGGACATGATGGGAGTGAATAATTGATATCAGAAAACAGACACAGAAACAGAAACCAGTGTCACCTTTCACAAACTTATTGGTTAGATGTGATTTAGAGCAACTATCTCGTGTCTAGCTTAGTTGCAGGACTTCTGATTGACAGATCAATGTAGATCATGAAGCCGGTCAGTACGTATTTGCCAAAACGGACGGTCGGGAAACTTTCGAACTGCAGTATAATTCCATCAATTTAATTCGCGAGTATTTGTTTTCAGAAGTGAACATGTTAAGTTTTTTGACTATCCACTCGAATTGATAAATTGGTCGTAAACCGGACCATATATAACATATATCTCAAGCAGAAGGCAAAGGAATAATAGATGGTAAGAGGGGAACGGAAATGGAGTCATGTCTACGTCTCAAGACTACCATCTATCGTCTGAACTTCCTCATGCATGCACGCTTGGAGTTGCATAAGCAAGGATTCGAAGTCTGGATTTCACCTCATGAACTGAGATCGAGAGACAACATTAAAGCAGGTACGCATACTGACATACATACACATATATATATATAACTGGCCTTCGACCCATATTTGAATATCCTCTACGATCGCCAAGAGCGTACGTGGTGGTTCGGAACCACACGATGCAAGCACTCTTGTTTTCACAGAGTGGAATCAAACGATCAATTTAAAATTAGCATATGGTCGCGCTTAGAGTACTGATCTGTTTATCATGCCGCCTTGTAGAATGATCTTCGAACAACAAGAAAAAAGTGAACATGCAGAGGTGAATACTTCCAAAGCTTGCCCGCTGGTGTGTTTCCAGAGGCACACCATTGTATCAAAATGATCTCCGAATTAACCATGACCGATCATTATCGCTGTTATCGTCATGATGGGATCATTACTTTGGGAGGTTCTCGTTGCGTCATGTCGTCAGCTTAGCTTTTCAACAAGGATGTATGACGATCCGTGAAGAATCATGGAAAAAGATGAACCAGAAAGTGGGGCTCGATCGACAAGCAAGTTGGCGTACGTGACGATGCATGTTCCTCGATTTCGGTCAGTTGTCTAGATTGCCCACCTGCTCCGCTAGCTACCTCCTCTCTTTATCTTTTTCCGCAGTACAGAAGAAAGAAGAAGAACGCTCGTACACCACGTCTCTTTCAAAGTAACTAGGTTTACACAGCAAGCAGTCGGTCAGGCACCTTCTTTGCCTTCCATTTCCACCACACAATTTTCATTTATTTTCTTCTTCCAAATCTTTCTTTCTTTAGTTCTTGTTTTTTCAAGTTGGCCCTCCTGCGCATGGAACGGCCACAGCTGAGGAGAGTACGATGGCTCTTCATTGAATCGATGAGCCACCCCTTCCGTCTTGTGGTTGAGATTATATTATGCCCAACTTGCATCTCTCTCTTACCCGCCGCTCTCTCTCGCTGCCCCCACCGCTCCCCAATTGAGTTGTTTACCTTTCTGCACGGCCGCCTTCGATTTTTCTTGCCTGGTAGCTGACCCCATTTCTCCATCTTTTCCTTACTCTGAAGAGAGGAGAGAGTGAGGGAGATTCAGTGAACAAAAGTTAATATATATGGTTGTGCATGGCACACAATAATGACTAAAATATTAGGAATTCTCTGCTTGTCAGGCCAGTCTTTTCAAGCCAACTGCATATATATAAATATAAAGTAACTAGATTGTAACTAATGAAAACCAACAGAATCTATAGCACATCTTTTTTTTTTTTTCCAAATGTAGCACAGAATGGTAATTTGTATGACTGATTTTGTAGAATAGAAAATTGACATGGTCTTACTGATCAAGTAGGATTGAAGGATGCCAATGTCCGCAGGCAATAAATTTGATAAACATTAATCTGGCTTTAAAAGGTTGGAGTTTTATCAAAAAGGTACTTCATATATATATATATATATATATATATATATATATATATATATATATATATATATATATATATATATATATATATATAAAACACTTGAAACTTGTGAAATTGCTAACCCGAGTCTTTACACTTTACAGGTGTTTTTCACTAGCTGTTAGTCAACTTCAGACCTAGTGAAAAGGGTCTGTGTTTTTCATCATCAAGTTCTCATGCAATTGGAAGCACAGATTTTTTTTCTAAAGAGTGGCGGCATCGTTTCCACCACATAAAGATAATAATGGGCATAAATTAAGCGGCAAGCACCTGTTGTCATAGTTTTTACGAGAGCCAAGCTTGCATCTAACCAAAAAAGTTGTTCGGAACCTCGCGTTTCTTCTTATCTTGTTCTAAATAGAAATGATGAAACAAACCATTAACAAACAGATTAAAAATTATTCATGTTGGTGTGCGGTCTATGGGCCTAGAGTGGTATCTCAGAAAGTGGTTGTTGGCCAATAAATTATAAAGACAGCCACATGCGAGCTTGGAAATCAATCATCAATTATATAATGAGGATACAAACTTATCAGGGTAAACTCATGAGAACAAGCTATTCTGTAGAACGCTATACTGTAAAACTCTACGTGACATCATTTTTTAAAAAATCTGCATCTACATGTCTTTTAACGTGAAACTGTGTAGGTAGCGATCATATCAAGTTTCATGGTGCTGCATCCATCAGGGTGGGTGATCAGGTTGGATACATTGTACCGGACTCCCCCGTGCATCGCGTGGGAGCTAACGCATCTGTGTATGTACGTACCTTTTGCAGGAGGGAGGGAGGAGACTGTTGAAGAGAAGGTAAGTGGCATGGTTGAGTGTGAAGAAGAAGAGCAAATTACTGGATCTCGTCGGGGTGGTGGCCATTGTACGTGAAAGGGGTGGAAGGACAGGTCTGTTTCATCCACTCGTATGGCTACAACAGATGAGGTAGCTCCGATGGACTCCGACAGAGGTGTTGGGGTGTCCGAAGGTAGGGCCGACAGCCAATGTTCTGTGACTTGTTTAAAACTTTTTTTACCCTGTAGAAGAATAGGAGTTATTACACTTTGTTCTTTGCAAAGTCGTATAATATAGAAACTGGCAAGTACTTGACTGTTAGGTAACAGTGGAAATGATTTCTTACGGGTCTTGCGTCTAACGATTACTTGCTTACAAATTAATTATATATATATATCGTAATCATAGAAAACTGTTTTTTTTTTTTAAAACTTGTTTTATATGTCAAAAATAGATCAGCAGAAAAACCCATCTTCCAAAAGACACCAAAACAAAAAAATTGCCAAAAACCAAGAAAAAATATATTCTTTTCTTATTTTTTATTTCTACATGTTATTTTTGCATTTTCAACTTTCATTGTATTATACCTTATACAAATCTCGCCATCTAAAATTCATGAAAGATATTTATGACAATGATATATATATATATATATATATATATATATATATATATATATATATATATATATATATATATATATATATATATATTTTATATATATATATATATATATATATATATATATATATATATATATATATATATATATATATATATATATATATAGAGAGAGAGAGAGAGAGAGAGAGAGAGAGAGATTTTTTTCTAAAGTTCTTGACAAATTAAAGTTATAGTCAACTTAGAGAGAATGAAGATGTCACTATCTAATGGTGGATTCATTGCACCACCCAATAGGATTTGGAGAAACAGTGGCTGATGACATTGATCAGACCACCTAATGACCAGATATCGAGTTGCGTGCACACTTTTGTGCAAATCTCCCTCCATTTATTAAAGTCTCTTGTCCTTATATATAGATCTGCTGTGAATTTAGTACAGAAATCAAAAGAAATCACACAAAAATTAGAATGGTTCGGTAGGAAATCAACATACATCCACTTAGACTCTCTCCCTATTTTTCACTATCACCATGGAGGAGAGGTCCACTATTTTTTGGAAACGGGTTACAGACGATCCTTAATTTTCCAACGATTTAAAAGCAACGACAGTGGTAACAAAGCTTTGATAAGCACCAAGCCGGCCATTTAAAGTAAACATCAGCAGATCTTGATCCTTGACAGTGTCATTGACAGCACTAATGGAGCCGGCAAAAAAGTTTTAGCTCCGTTAGATAATCCACCATCGATTCGTTGTTCTTTTAATATTTTGGAGATCCTTTTTTATTCGTAGGATTTGCATGTGGAGGAGCAGGCATATGCTTGCCGCAACTCAATCCAAGCTTCCCGATCAGACACCATGCGAATGATTCCACTGAGCATGGACTCACTTACAGTAGCTTCAATCCATGAGAGAGCTTGCTGATCTGCCCTCTTCCATGATAAAAAGACATGATTCGATTCTTCTTTTCCATTTACCGTGACAGTTTTTTATGGTGACCGTCTACATATTTCAGAAGGTGCAGGGAGAACATGACGGATTCCAGTGGAGATCTCCATTGGAGAAAGTTGGTGCTTTCGCTATCGAGCTTGACAGAAACCAAACTTTGCTAATTCCCATTTTTATTTCCAATACCGTCTCCACTTATTAAAGAAGCAAGGCAGAAGGCAGGTGTAGGGTATCTGTGGGCAATTGTTGACGCAGACCCCAAAAAACTATTTTATTTTATTTTATGTTGAAATTTCTGAGTAATTTTCCTTATTTATATAATAACGTTCCTTTAAATTTTAAAATTAGTACCTCTTAGACAGAATTTTCTAGCTCTGCTCTTGGTCCACGAGTTCCGGTTTTCCAGTTAGTTGGTTGAAATTCTTGCAACTGGGAGTTCTACAGTTCAGTTTTACCAGATGAAGGACAAGGGTGGGTGGGACTTCGTGGTCCAGAAAGGCACCAATTACGGAGGTGGTCCATTTGGCCATTGGAGGCTTGGTTGGGCCATTTTGAACACACACATCATGATCATGAGTTCACATGATCAGCGTGGTGATCACTGTCATGTGGCTTAGTTTTTCTTCATCTCGTGAAAGATCTCAATACAGAACCCTGAGTTTCTATCTGAACTTTCTTTCTGGAATCCAATGGTTAGATTCAACAAGAACCTTATCAGATCATGGTGGCAGTGGAGATGCTACCTCACATTCAACTTTGAGGACTTGAAGGGCAGCAGACAGAGCCATTGCTTCACTTTGTTCTGAAGTGCCATCGAAGCTACGCTAATAAAAGTTGGCTCCTTCACTCTCATCAGCCAATCTTTTACATTAATTCAATTTTCACGGACAAGTGTTCGAGTTTGCAGGAAAAATTCTTCCATTGCACCATATTTGCAGTACAGCTCTCCACTGTATGAATTCCCTACCATGTAGTGTTACTATTTGCGAGGCCAATTACAAGACAAGTAAAGATCCAAGTGGTGGACCATCTAGGTCAATTTAGGTTTGAGCCACCACAATCATGTCATAGATAGCTATATTCAACATTTAGCTTTGATATTGGATGACACGTAGATATATAGCATTTTACACAATAAAGTAGCTTGTCAGATACTCATTGATTTCATACCATCAGTGTACTTCTGATTCCCAGCTTCTTGTAGGGGAAAGTGAAGTCACAGCAAGCTGGAATCGATCAGATTGATAAGTGGAATTGTGGTGGAGCTGTAGATCACTTTTCACTTTAGTTTTCGATCTATGCCTACATTTTTTAATTTTCGAAAATGGAAGAAAGGTTAATTTCTTGGATATCCATGCAGTTTTTTCATTTTATTTATCATTTTGAATATCAAGCTTCTAAGGCCTTGATACACAGTTGGACTTTTTGTTTTTTTGTTCAGAGTGAGTGGTTCAATGTACTGCCTCGAAGAGAGTCAACTGCCTCCTCGTTGTGCCTGTTGCCCCCAGGGTTCATAAAGTTTGCGTCATCACCTATTACAATTCAGGCACTGGGTGGCGACAGCGACCACTGGATTTGAACCGAAAGTGGACCAACTTGCCGCCCAGTGAGCTACAACCCTCAGGTAATCCACAATTGGTTTTATCCCAAGCTCATGAAAAGGTAAACCAAAAGTGTTTATTTAATTCTTTGTTGTACCTAATATTTCGTGGCCTGAGGTGGATCCGCAAGTTTTGAATCACATGACAACATCTTCATCCATATATAATTACACTAGGAGTGGGGGGAGCAGGGGCAACTAAAAATAGTTGGAAAGTCCCTTGGGCATTTGACAAAGGGGTCCACTATCTAGACATTTAGCAAAAGAACTTCTACTTCATTGAATCAAGGAATATTGGAAGTAGTGGTGGAGCCATATATTGGCTGGTGTGGGCAGTTGCCCACACCAGTCCTACAATTTTTTTGGTCTATCTTCATACATGTGTCTTTAAATATTTGCTTATTGATATATGTCAGTGCCCCTTAAGGAATGAAAATTTCTGAAATAATGACTCGTTCCAAAAAATTTCTGGCTCCACCACTGATCGAAAGAGTTCAAAAAATTTTTGATCTCTTCCTTGTCACAACTATCTTGTTTCGATGTCAATGTAGTTAATGTATGGATTGGTGGTAATTAGTAAACTTTTTTTATGACGATGCACAAAACATGAGAAATAAATTTCAGCTTGGAGTGACTGGTAAGTCCAAAATAGTGGTCATGCATTTTCACATGCTAAAAGCAATTTGGTATATGATCCAAATGAAGTTAATGTTGGCAACATAAACCTGCTACCCTCTTCTTTTTTTGGGTCTACCACTTTTGGCAAGGCAGGCCACCTGCCAAATTCAGTTTATGCTGGTAGGCCACTTGGTCCAGTGTTTGCTGGCTCCAACATATGGGCCTTTTCTTGGCTAGTACCTGAGAAATTTGCAAGGAGTCTTCTTTTTCTTCTTCTTCCAGTGAAGAATTGGTAGGGCAAGGGCCTCCCATTCACATAACAAAAAGAATATGAAGGATATAAAAACCTCATCGACAACTAAGGAACATGCAAAAAAACGCGTTAAATACGTGAAAAATAAGTCAGCCGTATAACTCGGCAATTAAAAGTTGCCTTTTTTTAAAAAAAAATGCCAGAAAATAAAAAAAATGTGAAAAAAGGCATATTGTATGCGGTTTTTTTTCATATTTTTTATTCATTTTTATTTTTTATAATTTTTAGGATTTATTAAATGTTTTAAAAATTTGCCGAGATTTTTTCGAGATATTCTCGAGATATACAACTTTGCCATATTATACCTGAGAAATCCCTCGCCGTATAATACCCGTACACGATATATGTGACAATGGACTGTGGACTATAGATCGCTTAAGATCCTCAATCAGAGCTTGAGGTCCTTGTTCATGATGTCATTGTAAACAAGAACAAAAAAAGAAAATAGTATCTATAACTTATTGGCTTTTGGAAATGTACAATTGAAACAAAGCATTTGAAACCCTTGTTAATCTCTATGCATGTCACCCTAAAGACCTTCCAGCATCTATTTTTAGTAGTGATAACTAGGTTTCCAGTGTCATTTGTAGTGAAAGCTAAAATTCCATTAAGAAAAACAATGTCATGTACAACACCATTTTAGTTTCTCTATCTGTAACAAACGAAGCCATATGTTCTCCAATCTAACAAGAGTATAACAACTCATGGACGATAAACTCTACAAAAAGCAAGAAATCTGAATTTCAGCTACAGCATTTATAATCTCAAGTTTATGGATCTACCATTATTCTATATTTAAATCAAATTCTCATGGACACAAAAATATATAAATACCAATATAAGTATATTTTGACACCACTCTTCATCCAAATACCAAATATCCCCATCAAAATGATATAAGAAGATTGATGAACTACTTTGTTTTTTCCACTATCAAATTTTCCAAATAACGAGAATGATGGATAGAACCCAAAATTTAGGCATCTATTTCTAAATGAACCTGCAACTATGCCACCAAATAATATCTTCTTTAAAAGTAAGAAGGAACAATCTTTCTTTTGCCAAACTTGGCAAAAGTATCTTCTAAAGTTTTAATTCTAAATCCACACTTGCTGAATTGGTGAGCATGGTCTTTATTCTCCCTCTCACAAATAAGACATTTAGAAGCAAGACTCACCCATAAGCCATAGAATCAGTGATAACATTGCCTTGACAAACCAAGTAGACAAGCATCTACATCAACTACACAATAAGGTTTGTGTAATATATATAAGATCTCCCTCTTCATCTTTTATATCACTAGAAGGGAATTTTTCTTTTGAATTATTTATTGCATCTACATCAACTACGATCCTTAAATGTTAAGTATCATTTTCCTGCAATGTAAATTATTTTCATTTAGCAATATTTTCCTTTGGAATGCATCCCTTCCCTTATTTTGAATAACTTTATCTTTCATGCACGAATTTTCTCTTTAGGTGATGCTGCCTACTGCCACTTGAATACTTTTGGTTGCCAAGTCCATGAAGGTCACTGTCCTGAATCCTTTTTGAGGCATTATAATTAAATTTTGCTAACTGATGAGACTTGAAAAGCGCCTTTGCAGGCAAAAGATCTAAATGTAAGAAATGGTGTTGCTTACATTCGTTGTTTCATAACTTTATAAGCAACGCAGTTCCACTACCAACAGTAAAAACACAGACGCATGCTCATTGCTATTTATAATGCAGTAGGCTCTCCTTGGTATCTGATTAAATGAAAAGAACAATTTAGTTGATGAAGGTAAATCCCAATAAGTCTGTCCTAATAATATTCTTTCTCTTATTTTGAGAAGAAAGAATAATGTTTGAACAATGAAGAGACTGACATTTTTAATGGTAATGGAGTTGACCTGAAGCTTGCCGGTTGGAAGAGATTTCAGATGGCCTGTTCTCGGTTCATCTGCTTCTTGAGACTGCGAAAGGTTAGTACAAGTTGTTAGACGATTGAGTATTGATCATAAGCCCGCAGACGTTAAGTTCTTGTCCTTGTTAATTTTGATGAGCGTCACAAGGTTGACAATCTCATGTTCTCGTTTGGGTCTAACATTCCAAGGCAAAAATTTCATGATCCTTGGAAAAAAAAAGTAGAATCTAAGAGGTGGAGTGTTTAGCCTCAAGGGGCATAACGTAGATGGTCGAGTTAGGGTGCTATGTTTATGTGTCTTAAGGCGGTAGAGCGCGACATCCAAGTTGAAGGGTACACCGTTGTTATCGTTGACACCGACCAAGACTCCGGAGGCAGAGAGAATGGGGGGGCCTTCGGGCCTTTCTGAGCGGTGAGATGATACCTCTCGCTCACCCGAAAGAGGTGGAGTGTTTAATTTTCCCAACATTCCTGAAAAAAAAGGTGAATACATGTCAACTCCCAAACAAACATTGTAGGAAAAAAAAATTGTGTTCTACTCCAAGAAATTAGTGACAATTTCGTAATATCAACTTTTTTGTGGTTGAGTCCCATAGTAACATTATTAACTTTTTTTAATGACCATTAGTATCTGGCGATTTATTTAATATTTCTCAAGATCTCCTTCGTAAAAGCAAAACTTTATGAAAAGGAAGCGATCGTATCGTGGCCTATGATCTTTAAGTTGTTAAAACTTCAGGAATGACTTTAGGTTCACATATATTTTTTTTTTTGCTTTAGAAAGAAAAGAGTTGAGACCGTCATAAATATCGCACCAGGCAAAAAGCGGGACCCTCAAGAGAAAGGCTTTTCCGGAAAATGACGAGGAATTTTTCTTTTTTCCATTACGTCTTCTCCAGGATCCAGAATCGCAGACACAAACAGCCACCCGACGTCACCAAACCCTCTCTCTCTCTCTCTCTCTCCCTCTCTCTCTCTTCTGAAGCTCTTTTTAAGGCCATAGCCCCGACCCTTCCCGTCTCTCAAAGGCGGTCTTTCCTGTTTCTCAGAGGCAATCTCTCTCTGTTCTCTCACATAGAGGTAGCACATGGCGACCTGGGTAGAAAACCGGCGTTTCGACTCCCTAGAGAACGGAAGACCCACAGGCCGCAGAGCCATGAAACTCAACCGACCGCAACCCATCGGCCGGACAGACCCTCCCTCGCCCGTTCTCAACGCCGATCTCCTCTCCATGTCCTCCTTTTCCCCATCCTGCCAGCCAACAAACAAGGCAGAGCAGCCAGAGACGGACACTGAGGAGGAGGAGGAGGAGGAGGCGGTGGCGGAAGAAGGATGGCGGTGGTCCTCACCCGCCGCCGACCCGTTGCCACCACCGGTACTGGACCCGAGGGACCAAGGAACGTCGGACGACTGGATCCCCCGGAACCCCACCCTGGTGCGGCTGACCGGCAAGCACCCGTTCAACTGCGAGCCGCCGCTGGCCCGCCTCATGCAGCACGGCTTCATCACGCCCGCCCCGCTGCACTACGTCCGCAACCACGGCGCGGTGCCGAGGACCAGCTGGGACGACTGGACGGTCGAGGTGTGCGGCCTCGTGCGGCGGCCGGCGAAGCTTACCATGAAGCAGCTGGTGGAGGAGTTCCCCGCCCGGGAGCTCCCCGTGACGCTCGTGTGCGCCGGCAACCGCCGCAAGGAGCAGAACATGGTGAAGCAGACCATCGGCTTCAACTGGGGAGCCGCCGGCGTCTCCACCAGCGTCTGGCGCGGCACCATGCTCTGCGACGTCCTCACGCGGTGCGGCATCCTCAGCAGCCGCAGGGGCGCGTTCAACGTCTGTTTCGAGGGGGCGGAGGACCTGCCCGGCGGCGGAGGGTCCAAGTACGGCACCAGCATCAAGAGGAGCATAGCCATGGACCCCTCCAATGACATCATCCTGGCGTACATGCAGAACGGCGAGAAGCTCATGCCGGACCACGGCTTTCCGGTGCGGATGATCATCCCAGGCTTCATCGGCGGCCGGATGGTGAAGTGGCTCCGCCGCATCATGGTCACCCCGGTCGAGTCGAACAACTACTACCATTACAAGGACAACCGGGTTCTCCCATCCCACGTTGACGCCGAGCTCGCTGACTCCGAAGGTAAGCTGGCGAGCCCTGATCAGTCATCCCCTACCTCACCGAGTCACCATGATTCCGCCATTAGAGAACAAATCATTCGCGCTTCCCACTTTTAAATCATTTACAGCTTAAATTTACTTTCTCGAGAAAAACTAAACCAACGCGATCGGATCATCTGAATGATCATAATTGTCGAAATGATTTGTTTCCTTTGTTGGATTATGATGATAGGGTGGTGGTACAAGCCGGAGCACATCATCAACGAGCTGAACATCAACTCGGCGATCACGACGCCCGGCCACGACGATGTGCTGCCCATCGATTCGTGGACAACGCAGAAGCCGTATACCTTGAGAGGATACGCATATTCCGGTAAGGGGAATCGCCGCCCCCTCCTTTTCGTCTCTCGCTTTGTATCGTCCGCCAGCCTCAGCCCCACTTTAGTAACAGCATGCCGTAATTAATTTAATCGCACGAAATTTCGTATGAGGTCCAGTTCCTTTTTCTTTATATACAAAAGCACTCTTGGTAGGGGAAATAACGTTCCGGTTGAAACGGGTGGGAGGTCCGCACATCCATAGGAGGGCAGTTGAATTTAAATTAACAAATTAATATGAGAAAATTGTTTTGACTTTGCGGTCAGGCATAATAAATTAATTAAATACACAGTTTTCTTTAAAACGAGGGCCAATAAACCATGAAATTATCTGGAAGTTCTTTTCTTCTCTGGTTTCAGAGAAAAGGCTGCGGCTCCGAGATGTCCTTTCCGCAAAGTTTAGCCTCTTTTGGTAACGTTACGTTTTATTTTGGGGCTATTAGAAACTTGGCGCAGTACAAAATGTGGTAACAGTGTCGGGCACGTGGTTGCGCCTCGCCTTTGAGCAATCCGTGGACATCTCTTATCGATACATAAATAAATAATTATTTTGTAAATAATAAGATATTATATATGTAACTAATGGTAACCGATTGTTTGGATCTGATTTAATTTTAAAAAATAATAATATTAAACTAATTAAATTTTATAACGGGCACCTCCTTTTTTTTTAATCTTTGACCAATCTAAAATTGTCGATTTTAAAGTATAATAACATCGAATTCATGTTTTAATTCTTTATGAATAGCTTTGTAGCCTTATAAATCCTATTTTATTTACCCTCATTTATGCATTAATTTCTTTTTATTTTTAAAAAACGCATGAATTTATTTTGGTTGATTTGATATACTTTATTCAAGATGCATTAAATTATCCTTTTTAAGAAAATAACAAAATTTTATAAGGATTTTGTACATGTATTATAGATGGGTATTTATATCTTCCAAAAGTACTGGTATCCATGTGACCTAGTTGGTGTTTGAATCGTTTAATAGAATAAATGGTCAGGTCGTATCTAAATCGTACATTCTATTAATTCAACTGAACCTGAAGCGGATGTACCAGCTAGTTATTGATTGGACTATAGAAATTGGATTTGAAAATATTTTTTAAAAAAGTTATAAAGAAAAATATAAAAAATTAGCAAAATTAAAAAAAAAAAGTTTTAAAAATATTTAAAAATAGTTAAATTTGAGAAGCTGGAAACGGCTGCCGGGACCAGATTAAATTGATTGGTGACCTTTTCAAATTCTGAAACATCGTTGAGTGACTTTTCAATGCGTGGACATGATGTTCTGCTACGACTGTTCGTTTGTAACACTTTAAGAAAGAAGGTGGGCACGGAGCGTGACAGAAATGGCGTTTCTTTTCTTCCCCCTGATGCATGCTTACATTTCGATCCAAACAGAATACGAGTGAATCTGGATCATGTGTGCAGAGAAAATGACATGGATGGTGCAGGCGGACAGCAACTGAGTTCGGTCCCCCTTTTGATTCTTTCTCAATTAATTTATTCATTTGTGGTTTGAGCAGGCGGAGGGAAGAAGGTGACGCGGGCGGAGGTGACGCTGGACGGCGGCGAGACGTGGCTCGTCTGCAATCTCAGTCACCCGGAGAAGCCCAGCAAGTACGGGAAGTACTGGTGCTGGTGCTTCTGGTCCCTCGACGTCGAGGTCCTCCAGCTTCTGGGCGCCAAGGAGATCGCCGTCAGGGCTTGGGACCAAACCCACAACACCCAGCCGGAGAAGCTCGTCTGGAACCTCATGGTGAGAATCCTCTTCAACTCCGGTTCCTTCATGGTGAGAGCCGAGAAGCTTGACGAGTTGGGCTGTGTGTGGTGATGTGAACAGGGGATGATGAACAATTGCTGGTTCAGGGTGAAGATCAATGTATGCAAGCCGCACAGGGGAGAGGTGGGGCTGGTGTTCGAGCACCCGACTTTGCCGGGCAACCAGTCCGGCGGTTGGATGGCTCGCCAGAAGCACCTGGAGATGTCGGAGGCGGCGCAGGCCATGAAGAAGAGCGTCTCCACTCCCTTCATGAACACGTCCGCCAAGAAATTCACCATGTCCGAGGTCAAGAGGCACTGCACCGAGGAGTCGGCGTGGGTCGTCATCCACGACCACGTCTACGACTGCACCGCATTCCTCAAGGACCACCCCGGCGGCGCCGATAGCATTCTGATCAACGCCGGCACGGACTGCACGGACGAGTTCGACGCCATCCACTCGGACAAGGCGAAGGCGATGCTCGACGCCTACCGGCTCGGCGAGCTCATCCCTACCGGCTATAGCTCTTCCGCCTCGGCCAACAGTTCCCCCAACACTTCGGTCCACGGCGCGGTCAACCTCTTCCACCTGTCCACCATCAACGAGACAGCCGCGCCTTCCCGGCCGGCGGCGCTCGTGCCGCGCGAGAAGATCCCCTGCCGGCTCGTCTCGAAGACGGCGATATCGCCGGACGTCCGTGTCTTCCGATTCGAGCTCCCGTCCAAGGACCAAGTTTTGGGGCTCCCCGTGGGGAAGCACATCATGGTGAGCGCGACCATCGACGGGAAGCTTTGCATCCGAGCCTACACGCCGGTGAGCCCGGTGGACCAAGTGGGTCACTTTGACCTACTGATCAGGGTCTACTACAAAGGCGTGAACCCCACCTTCCCCAAAGGTGGGCTCATGTCCCAGCACCTCGACTCGCTCCCCCTGGGCTCGACGGTGGACATCAAGGGGCCGGTGGGGCACATCGAGTACGCCGGCCGGGGCAGCTTCAAGCTCGGCCAAGGCAAGCGCCGGCAGGCCAAAAGGCTGGCCATGATAGCCGGCGGCACTGGAATCACGCCCATATACCAAGTCATCCAGGCCGTTCTGAGCGACCCATCGGACGAGACCCAAATGCACCTCGTCTACGCAAACCGATCGGAGGAGGGCATACTTCTGAGGGAGGAGCTGGACGGGTGGGCTCGGCAGCACCCGACGCGCCTGAAGGTGTGGTACGTGGTGAGCCAGTGCGGGAAAAAGGACTGGCAGTACAGCGTCGGTTACGTGACGGAGGAGGTGCTCCGGGGGAATATTCCGGAGGGGTCGACGCCGGAGACGCTGGCTCTGGTGTGCGGGCCGCCCGCCATGCTCGAGCTCGCTGTGTTGCCCAACCTTGTGAAGCTTGGCTATGACGTCAAGGACTCGTGCTTGCAGTTCTGACGCAGAATATACATGTGCATCCTCGCCTCTTCTCTCTTCTTCCTCGTCTTTGCATTTTCTCTTCTTTGTAGTCCAGGGCTTGTAAAATAAATTATGAAGAGGAAAAAGAAGGCTTTATCTGCCTTTAATTAATTGATTCTCCGATGTACAAAGGCAAGAACTCATACCGTGGACAGGCTGCCTGTCCATTTCATGGTGTCCATTATATGTAGAGTTGCGTGTATTTCCTCGTTTGTATTCTCTAAGTAAGATCATAGAGCTACTTGAGAAGAAACTTTATTGGTTTAATGTTTCTTAGCTGGTTCACAATTTATTCAACTGAATGGTGAATTGGTCCTGCTGATTTGGTCCAAAAACTGATTTTTACAACACAAATTATGATTCTTTATGAGAACTTTTTGTTATGGTCCCATGGAGACCATATCATTATGTAAATTGTGATTTAATAAAATTATGTGAGTTGTGATTTTTATTTATTGTTTTAAAATGATTTCTGTAATTTGGTAGTTTGAGTTGTCTTTTGTAGAATATGTATTTTCAGACCAACAAGATATACAGTTCGCCTTCTCGATGTGTATACTGCAGGGTTTATTCTCTTGGTCGAAAGCTGATTTCTTAAGTCCTGTTTCTCCCCTTCTCTTTTCGAGGTACTTCTATTAGCGGCTGTTTCAAAAGGCGGTTTTATTGACATGGGCAGCTAATTATAATTGTTGAAAAGTTAAGTGCTATATGTAAATAGGCGAATGGTCGACCGGCTTTCCGCAAAAACAGGTGGAGTCTCTCGCTCTGCCTCGGAGGGCGGGTGACCGAGCAACCTTCGCCTGGCGGCAAAATTTAAAATCTCGCCGGCGAAGCCCAGCGACCGACCGACTGACCGACCGGTGGGCTTCCTGGGGAATCCTAACCCATTGATGGCTGCTATCGAGTGGTATGGCCCTCTGATCGACCTGTGCGATGCCGCCTCGCATGTCGGGGATTACGTCCAGCTCCTCGTTCTGGTGCGCGCCTGCCGCTCATATCAGGTCTCTGTCTCTTTCTGTCCCTCCCTCGATCGATTTTCGACGATCGATCGTGGTTTGGCCTTCATGTGATGATCCGAGCTTTGCCAAATCGATTTCCAAATGATGGGTTTTTACTTTTTCGTTATGGGTGATCTGTGGAGACGACGTTAGTTAGGGTTAGGGTTTTGATCAACAAGATCTGCTCCCTGTCCGATTTAGCACTCGTTACAGTGTGTGCCTCTGGCATTTGCTTCGGTTCTTGAATGCCTTGGTTCCGCGGTCGATTTCAATGTCATACGAATGGAAGTCAGGGACGTCAAAGTTGGTGGTTGTTGGGCTTTATGTATGTAAAGAACCTTATATGGACAGAGGTAAGAGAAATATACGCATTTGAACTAGATCATAGAATATAATAAATAACCATCAGTTACAGAAAGCCGCACCCATAGTGCTATGATGTGCACCCGACTCCAGTGCGTCAGCCTCTTTTCATTACCTATACGACATAGATTGTGGGTGTCATATTAAGTAATAAAGGTAGACTATGAAGCTAGCCAACTAATTAAGTTTGAGCTTGTTTGAGAGGAACTCAAGCTTATCCATTTTGGATAGGAGGGCATGTCAGGCTTATGCAACTTGCCTATCTGGCTGCATGTTATTGTGTTCTCCATTATAGTGACTGACAAGATTCCTTCTGCATCCTCTTACTGTGTTCATTGTCTCTGTACAGAGTTTAGCGCATGTTACTCTGTTACAGTTGGGACAGCAATATAGCTGCTACACTGCTTGCTACCGTGTTAGCTAAAAGATTCCTTTGCAGATATGTTATACAGCTCGTATGTTCTTTGACACTGCTGTTGTTAACTGACTTTCTGAACCATTTTGTGATGTACATTTCCTTTTCTGCTCTCAGGCCTATTTTCTGACATGGGGTTAACTCCAATATTATGGTATTCCAGTATTTCACAGGCTTTCTTGAACGATGGTACAAAATGGAACATAGATAAGACCATGATCATTAAGAATTTTACGTTTCTTTTGTTTTTTTGCCATTATTTCTTGTAACTAATGGCAATCAATATCTTAAAATTTAAATTCGTTTGCACTTTTTTTGTCTTCGTCTCTCTTGTTTACTGTTTCTGATTCATGGAATGGAAACCTGACTTCGACCCTAACAAACTGTCATCTAAAACTTCGTTCAGAAGTTGATACACCTATTCTGTAAATCTGCAGGAGTCGAAATCTTCAAGAAGTAAAAATTTGTTAAGGACTTGTACTCAGGTTGGAGATAATACTAACCCACAGTTCAGCATATTATCATGGGATAAGCAGATTTTCGGCAAGATATCTGCTGGTGATATAGTTTTGATGCAGAGTGAGTTTCCTTAGTTGATACTTTGTTATTTGTTACATCTAAGTCCAGTCGCATTTGATATGTCTAATAGACTTGGTCTAGTTTAAATTTTATGCCATGTCATTTCTTTTCTTGAAGTAGCCTGAAAGAAGAGATAGAACTGATTATTGGTAATAGGATACAGTAGACTTGGTATTCTATATTTTATAAATATTTTTTTTGTTTGTTGTTCATGTAATTCAGAACTTATGCAGTGCTGATATTGGTCTGTAATTTTGTAGGCTTCAGTTGATTGGATACATTTATCCACTAGGCTACTTGTTTGGATTTTTAATAGATGCTTCTGTCTTTTTCTTTCTCATTTTCCTTTATAGATGTTCAGATAACAACTTTTGGAGGTATTCTGGAGGCTGTAACTCGTCAATGCTCATCTTTTTTGTGTCTGATTCATCTTCAAGAGCTGAATTCTCTAAAGGGTATCTTCATCTCCCAAGTTAATTGCATCTTTTGTGTTCAATTAGTTGTCTTCAAAGTTCAAATATGAAGCCATGTTTTTTATAATGTGTAACTTCCTTTTCCCATGCTAAGCTGAACAAAACTAGTATCTGTTTCATGTTTTCCAAGTCTTTCTAAGTTGGACGAACACGTTACACTAGAAAATTTGTTTTCAATATGGGGAATCCGGTCAGAAAATGACCGGGAAGTAGGCATATATACTTTCATTCAGAACTAGACCATGATACTACCTTTTTGCCGTGCAAGATGTTGCCTACAAACGCACCATTAGGGTTCCACAGCAGACGATTTATTGTCTCCCAGCCCGTGGTGTTTTGAATTGGTATCATGCATATTGTTTATGGATCCAGATATGGCATAGAAAGAAATAGAATTCCATGTGAAAGTGACTACTGTTTATGTAAAGTACTGCTTTTCCGTCAGTGTTCTTTAAGTACCCAACTTCTTAAATACATTTTGCATGTGAATGATTCTCACTTGTTCAGGGAATTCACATGCACATATTGTATATACTAGTAACTTTGAATGCAGAATTTAGTATAAGATATCAGATTAACCTCACATGGCTTTTTATTGCTTTGCCATAATGCATGACTTTTAGGCATAGGGCTGTCTGATGGTTGTATACATTTTTAGTGTGTACAATTCCTGCTTTCATTTCAAGGCAATTTCCAGTTAGCTTTTCTTCTCTTCTTAGGAACCTCGATTTTAATATTTTTAACACCAAGGAAGTAACTCATCAACCCTATTTTAGTGGCAAATACATCTCTAAGTATTTCTTCCACCGTTTTGTGTACCTTCTGTGTCACCTTTTACTGCAGTGCCAATCCTATGCACAACAAGAATGGTATTGCTTTAACTTGTTGTGGGAAGAGTATGATCAACAGCATTCATTTCGTAACCAAGCCAAATAACTGCTTGCTGAACCTTTAATCATGAATGCGGTGATTGTAATCTGTCCTATGAGTTATCTTTTTTAGCTTGCGTACAGCTTTTCCTATCCTCTATAATCCAAGTGGAGGAGCCATAGAACTTCTTCTTAAAGATGTCCAGCTAAAAATGCAATTTCACCCATTTGCACCATAGTTATTTTTTGGTTTATGTACCGATAGAGTACGTATCATGGAAAAAAAACATTTACCAGGCTGCATAATCCTATATATCTGAGTGGTTCTATTTGAATTTTAATGGATAGATGCACTTATATTTTAAAATCTTTCCTCCATGGATGCCTAAACTGATCATTTACCCAAAACGGTGTTGAGGGAGAAGAGTAGAATTTCATGGACAAATATGGTGTGTGGGTTTTCCTTTATTTAGATGTCTTTTTCATGGATAAGAAGTACTGTAACAATGTAGGATGAATTACAAAGGCTGGATGAGGAAGAGGCAAATAGCAAAGATAATAAGTAAGACATTTGTCCTTCAATTCTCCCCATGACTACACAAAGTCACGAAGGGATTGGTCATCACCAACTTGTCTGTGGTTGGCAAGGGAGGTGCCATTGGATTTACTTTCACATATCTATGTTTTGTGAATCAAACAAAGTTGTGGAAACACATTTTCCATTCAAAGTAGGTCAAAATTTAGATAAACATTTGAAAAACAAAATGTGACTCATTCACAATTCACTGGAATTTTTTTGGAAAGTGATGAAAAGTCTCAGGAAATCTACTAACGTAGGTGGTTCTATGACGTTGAGTTCCTCCCAGACATGCAATGGGGTTAAGAAATTAAAAGAATGGATTATGGGATAGAATGGAGCAAAACTGCAAAAGTATGCAGATCTCATGCAATGTATTTTTTTATTTGCTAGTAAGTGAAATACCTGTAAGCAATTGTTATCTCTCAAGAGTCCCACCTTTATACATCTATAAGAATGTCAATTTTATATTGTAGTCAGTTGATATGAAAAAGGAAGGGTTCCCTTCCAATTCTTAGAATAAGATATGGCTGTACAAAGCAGTAGCTTGGCCCATGAGGAACTCCTAAAGTGCTTTGTTCTTGGTGGAGGGGTTTTGATATTTTGATATTTTTATTCTTCACCTTCTCTTTCATTCTTACTGCAACCGATGACTACATGTTGTTAATTTCATTGTAGTTGTTGCTTGGTTGATGTGTATAAACTTATAATGTGTGTACAGTTAGGAAACACAAAAAAGAACAAATTGGTCTCTTTTACCTGATCTCTTTCATATTTAGTCCATTTTGTGATTACATGTTGTCCTTTACAACATAATTGTTGCTTTGTAGATGTGGATAAACTTGTAATGGGCACGAAGTTAGGAAGCACAACGAAGGACAAACTGAAGGTGGTTATCAATTGGGCACGACAAAGCAGGATATATGACTTGGACTTGTCACACATCCTCCAAGTATGTCTCATGATAGTTTTTCTTTAGTGTTACTGTCCAATTTCTTGCTTCATGATTTGATCAGCTAATGAATGACAAATTATTTTATTGTAATCAAAACTGTTAAATATAACATTGTTGTTTCTCTCTTTCCTTTTGCGTCCTTTAGTTTTGTGCTCCTCTCTCTTTCTTTGTCTTGTTTAATTTGGATGTGTTATTTATAATCCCTGCAGCAGAAGTAAATTTCAAACCATATCAGTTCAAATAATTTCTCCATAGGCTTTTCTGCATTTGCTTTTTTGTATTGGATGCTATATTTACTTTTCCTTTCATGTTCCGAGAAGTATTTAAGATATTCCAATTTTCTGACATGGATAAGTTTGTCTGTGAGTCCAACTGGCAACTTATATGTTGTGGTTGAACAACAATTGGTGCTTTGAATCCCTTGCTCATTCTTGTGAACTGACAACTTAATTGTAGCCAAACATGGAAGCAGCAAAGAACTGGAAGATAAATGGAGAAAAAGAACTAAGACACTGTACCTGTATTTCAGAAGTGCTATGTCTTAATCACCCTTGTCATGTGAAAATTCATGGATATATTGGAGATATCAACGTTCAGAAATTGGATGGGAATTTCTATTCCATTGACAAGAGATTCTCCAAATGGGAAAATAATATTTTAGATTGTTTAATCTGCCAAGGATGCAAGGTCTGTGGTGCTCCTACTGATTCCTGGTATGCAATAATTTTTTGGTCTCCTTTCCATGTATCCAATGTCTATAAAAGATTTTAATCTTGATCACTGACATGTTTCTCATCCTGTACTTCTGTCTCTTGCTCTGTAGTTTGTCAAGGCAACAGCCATCATCATTCTACTGTGAGAAAAGCTCGAGTCATTTTCATGAAGTTTGTTGGATTTACAAACCTTTTCAGGTGGGCACCTTCATCCCAACGTTTTATACTCCAGAAGGAAATATCGCTTTTTGGTTATTTGTTGCTCAGCATGCATCTTGGTAGCTCTTTGGATCATGCTTTTGATTTTGGATAGGCTAGAAATGATTTTCAGATTCAGTTTGTAACAGGAACAGGCTAATTTTAGGAGTGTGATATCCTTCATCCTCTGTCAATTCATTGCCACTTTTATGGAGTCCATTCATAAAGTAGTGCTTTAAGCCCATGGAACATTAATACTTCTCATTAGACATGTATCTGATTAGTTGCTATATATAATTAAATACATTAAGATCTTCCTGATAGTTTAATGTCTGAATACTATGTTATGGTAAAACTTAATTTCTTGGCACTTTTCTCGTCCAATTGTCATGATGTATAACCACCATGGTCTTTTTTTTTTCTTTTCTGGTGCCCTTGCACCTGTATTAATTCCTTGGCTTCTTAATTTGCATCTTTCTTGTGAGCTTAAGTATCATCTCACTTGTCAAATTTCTTTTCCATTTCTCACTTCATTGTCCGTTGTTTACTAAACACCCTGGCAAAATTCAGCTCATTTGATTCTCTGAAATTCTTCAAAGGGGTTTAAATTCCTTTTCATTGGACCAAAAGATCACCCCTGGCATTTGATGCATATATATGGAAGGGAATCCATATTTGACCCAAATTTTTAGCACATGCAACACGGAACGATTCTTTTCTGAAAGGTTTTATTTATTAGTTTGAAACTTTGAAATATATATATATATATATATATATATATATATATATATATATATATATATATATATATTATATCTATGTCACATGGGTACGGGTACGGGTGCCGGTACGGGTACGGGTACGGACCATTTTCAAAAACCTTGGGTACGGGGGTACGGCCGTACACACACACACATATATGTCAAAAAATGCAGAAAAATAACATATTTGCACATATCTATATCAAAAATCACAAACAAAATAACATATTGTCATATTCATAAATACATTCTCATTCTCCTCAGTCTCATAATTAACATTAAAAAAGCATTCAAAATACATCAGCTTTGTTGATTTTCATTCTCCTCCCTCCTCATCATCA
>JAANDH010000067.1:414576-529219 GCA_011799765.1 Nymphaea thermarum
AAAAAAAGGACAAATTTGGACCCGGTCAAGATTGACCGTGTCCGAAAAACGCCGGGTACGCCTCCGGTACGTTGACCGTACCCGGTACGGTCAACGCCGTACCGGAGGCGTACCCGATGGCGTACCGGTACCGGTACCGGTATCGTACCGGTACCGGCAGGGTACGCCTCCTTTGGAGGCGTACCCATGTGACATAGATATATATATATATATATGTGTGTGTGTGTGTGTGTGTGTGTGTGTGTGTGTGTGTAGCAAGTAGAAACTTATGATTCTATGAAGGATCCAATGAGAAGGAAAGCAAATTGCACGCTGCTGCACCGCACGCTAGTTGACACGGTGTGAAGACTGTTTTGAAGATTTTGTTATCTAGCAAATAGTATTAAAATGGCAAAACATTGAAACAATGGCCTGTCTAGAGGTTATATTTTTTTTTCTCTGTGATTCTCAAGTGCTAATCAATGTTCAAGGCAGCAGGGATGTGTTCTTTTCTGCTGGTAATTGAGTTTCACTAATTCAGTATCACAAAGTTTTATCTATTTCTCTCATAAAAAACTGTGGTTTCTCGATTTATTATTGATTTGTTATGGACTGGTAGAGCTTGCCATTTGGACACTTCCCAGAATCCACAGAACAAGTGCAAGCTTGATAGGAGATGCCCCATCTATTACTGGCGGCTTTGAATTTCCCATTCATTTGTGTGCCCGAACCTTTTATGAGCTTACCATGTTATCCCTTGTGAAGGGTCTTGTTTTTCACTAACATATGTAGCTTGATGATCTTACAACTGATGCACTACATTTTCTGATTAATGTGTAGATTTATGTTTGGGATGACTCTGGAAAAGTGTCGTTGACTGTAAAGAACAGAGCTGCTGAAATCCTATTTGGGAACATTACGGCAGAGAGTGTTAAATTAAGCTTCCAGCGACTGCTAAAACCTCAAGACTCTGATCATCCGATGTCAAGTGGGTCTCCTTCTAATTTTAGGATCGCAGGCCAATCAGCTGATGGAGATGAAAGTGATAATAAGAGCCGGAGCCTGAAGGTTCAGAGCAAAGTGAACAAGGGAATAGATTTCTTCAAGATTTGGTTAATATTGTTCAAGCTGCTCCTGCTATGTGAAGAGAACAGTCCATTCAGATTTGAAGTTTCTGTGAACTGTGACGAAGATTCACAACATTTTGCACTTGAGTTGATTTCTTTCTTTATGCCTTGTGAAGTATTGGGGTAGATGTATTCATTTTGTGTCCCTTTACATACTTAATAATGATTGGCGTTTCAAGGATCTGTTTGCCTCGGAAAGTTAAGTAAACTGGCTACCGAGAACTGGTTTTCATCCGACTAACGCAAAATGGGTGCTTCGCAGGTCTTTCAAGTGACTCAGTTTTCTTCACTGGAAAACTAGAAATCTAGAGTAATGCCTCAGAATCATCTCACCGAAATAAAGCCCCACCAACCAAACGTCGGAGTATGTAGTTTGTCTAGAGTAATGAAACAGGGGGTTTCCGTCAACTGGGAAGGGCAGAGAAGTGCGTCACTAAACTTAATTAATTTGATCATGTTACCGCTTGCTCCAATAGAAAATTTCCATTTGTCTATTATTCTTCTCTAACGCTTCCCGGGATAGGCCTCTACCTTTTATTGAACTGAATTAAAGCTTCGTTTGGCTTCCTGACCTTGCATCGCTCTTTCTCCAGCGCACAATTTTTTATTCTGGTATACTTATTTGCTTCATCAGTAAAGTGGAAAAGTAAAAAAAAAAAAAAAAAAAAGGCCAAAGGTTGACATCTTCATGTATCACATACTGGATCTGCGCATCGAAAAATCAAACCTGGAATCTGACGAGTGATCTTGAGCCCTCCTGCATGTCATTTTTTTAGTCGAAAGCAGATCAGGTTGAATAAATTATATATTTAATCGCATGCAATTAAGTCGCAGAAATTCAAACTTGCACATGAATGTAAGCCTTTGAAGAAGTAGTTTGGCGGATTATGTTATCTTTTTCCCCTTTTCTATTTTTCAAACACGTACGAGAAGTTTGTCTTTGGCAAATGAATTGATTCAAATGTGGCTTCGGAAATGGTTTGCACGTGGTGCTTCATCTCTGTAGTCTGTATCATTTTAATGAAAGGAATGTATTACGTTTGAATTTACATTTACACTTATTTTGATCAGGATGACGCGTTTCTGTTTTTCCACATTTTCCACTAGCAATCGCACTAAAAATGGAATGTAGTAGCCTCACCAGACCATTTGGAACTACATTTATCCAGGTTGTGATCGTCAACTTCTTGGAAAATATTCATCTTTGGTGAAACATCCTTATGAGTAACATGAGACATATTCTGACCTACTTATTGCACGAAAGTCATTTTTTTGCGGGGAATCTTTGATGATGTCGAAGTAAAAAAACGAGAATTGAGAAAAACAATTCTACCATTAATCGAGTTCTGATAGACGGATCACCATATGTCATGACACTAATATCGTAAGTCAATTTGAATTTACAGCAGTTAAGACAATGAGATATTAGTGACATGTATACCAAGATTCTCGTCCTTATCATGACGTCTTTAATTCAGCCGTTCACTCTTCAGTTTCTTTTATTGCAACAGGGGTGTGTGTCTGTGTATGAACACAACGCTGTTGAGAATGATGGACAAAACAGCAGGGCTAACGATACGAACAAAAATGCAAATATATAAATATAGTCCACCGTTGAATCATTCAAGTGAACTGTACAATGGTGGGCGAGGATTATTTGTCAGAACAAGCCACATTGCCAGTACCGGAGGGACGAAGTATTTGGAGACAGTGAAAGAGGTTCAGAGGTAATGGAGAACGGCCGCATCCCAGAGGTGACGCTGAACTCTGGCTTTAAGATGCCATTGTACAGGGCTGTGCTCGACGCCGTGGAGGCCGGATTCCGCCACTTTGATTCCGCGGCGGTCTATGGATCCGAGAAGCCAATCGGCAAAGCCATCAAGGACGCGCTCGAGCAAGGTCGGCAGCAATTCTTTGTCACCTCCAAGCTGTGGGCTGCTGATGCTTACCCTGAACTTGAAGGAGTCCTCCCTGCCCTCCGAAAGACTCTTGCGTAGGTCTTGTTGGGCAGCATTGGGTAGCCCAGAAAAAGTTTCCTTGTTTTCTGTTTATCTTCTCTGCTTGCTCCTACGGCCTATTGACCATCACCATCTTCTTGTTCTTCTTCTTCTTCCAAGCGCTTGTATCTCCCTCTGCTCGACTTATAATTCACCTAGATCTGGTCTGATTCTCTCAGCCTTGGTCTTCAATTGGTTCATTGCCGCCATAGGCACAGTTTTTCCTTCTTTCTGTGGTGATCATTTGGCTTGCCAATTTTTCTCTGGGTCGATCTTTCCTTGCTGGAGAACCCTTGCACTCTCTCTCTCTCTCTCTCTGCTATGGTAGGCGCTTGTGTGTTTAATTATTTTCAGTTCTTTTCACGTCTTCTTCTTCTTCTTCTCTCATTAATAAATGGGTTGCCTCTTTAAAACTTTTACCATGAAATTTCACATCAAATACCATTTCGACACTTTGAAATTATTATGTAAAGTTAGGGATAGATGTTGCTGCTCAGTTCTGGTTTTTACTGAAGATGGTCTCCAGATAGAGTTCATCGCTGGTAACGATTCCTTTTCCACCTTTTACACTTAAGAGGAGTGCCAAAGGGTCGGCCTCGCCAAGTCCATTGGCGTGAGCAACTTCACATGCAAGAAGCTCGGCGTTTGCTGCCGACTGCTAAGACACCTCCCGCTGTAAATCAGGCACATGCATTAACTTCCTTGGTCCAAGTCTTCTTCTTCTTTTCTTCTTCTTCTTCTTTTTCTCTCTTTTTTTAATCCCCCACAAGAGAGCGTTTCCCTCCTATTGTGTTTTCACTGGTAATATGCTAAACGATGCATGAACGCTTGGGTGCTAGCACCAGCAAAAACACAACCAATTTATCTTTGTGATTTTATATCGAATATCTAGTTATCTGCTATCTCTTCTTATTCATCATTCATTTGAGCAACTTAATGTTTTTCGGTAAGGAAGTAATTTGGGGATGGGCAGGAACACATATAAGATGAATCGTAATATATTTCTTGAACCATGTGCTCCCCACATCACTTAAATGGGCCTCTAATAACAAAAAATTTGAAAGGGGACAAGTTAAAGTGCCTGAAAATTCAAAGATAGAGAGGAGTCAGATAGGATTTATGTAACACCCTATAGGGGGCGGGTTGAGATCCGCCAGACCAAGGGCCCGAGCCCGGGAGTGGGTCGGGTTGTTACAGTAGTATCAGAGCAGTTTCAACACTCGGACCTGGGGTCCCACAAACACGGACGTGTGTGCCTTAAGGGGGGTGGATTGTAACACCCCATAAGTTTAGTCTCGTATCGAAGATTGTGAGGAATCTTCAAGGGTTTATAAAAGGGGTCATTGATGAGAAGATTGTCCTGGTTCCTAACTTTTTTAGGATTGAAGCCGAAACTGCTAGGGGACGGGTTGAGATCCGCCAAACCAGGGGCCCGAGCCCGGGAGTGGGTCGGGTTGTTACAATTTATATTAACATTTCAGAACTGATGTTTTCTGTTCCTACCACTCAACCTTCTCCACATACTTAGTCCGTGCCTTTCAAACAACTTCCGACTCTGCCTTTCAAACAACTTCCGACTCTGTCTTGTTATTTCTTTTGGCAACCCTAAGACATAGGCAATGGAAGACTTACTGATCTTCTTAGCAATAGGTTGACGCAAAAAATATACTATGTTGATTATTTGTTAGACTTTAATAGCGTTTTGACAATAAGAAAAAATGAATGGCCCCCATAAAGTGATAATAAAAAAACTCAACATTTTTCATTAAAACAACTTGGAACAAAATATGTTTTATCAAAATGGTTTATAAAAATATTAATGTGTTTATATTTTATTTAAATTAACAACAAAAATGGTCAGATTTTTATCCCTAACCTAAGTGTCCTGTTTTTTACCAATCTCTCTCTCTCTCTCTCTCTCTCTCTCTCTCTCTCTCTCTCTCTCTCTCTCTCTCCCCCCACCTATATATATATTAGTAATTGGTAGGTTCCAGGCCACTAAGTGAGGGATAAAAATCAGACTATTTAAATGGTGTCCTTTTTGTGTTCTAACCATACAGTTATAATCTCAAAAATAAGTTGATGAGAACATATATTAAGTTAATTATTTTTTTGCATTTAATTGTATTTTTCTAAGACATAAAATCGAATGAGAACATCAAAGTTTTAATTGTAGAGAAATCCCTATTTGTCAATAACATAAGTAAAAACTAAAGCATGTTTATATCAAATTAGTTTTTTAAAACATATTAGGATGTTTTCATTTTGTCTAAAATATATTTTTAGCAAAAAATTTATAAAGGTCTGGTATTTTTTATCCCAAACCTCATAGTCAGGGATCTACCAATTTCCCTATATATATGTATAAATAAATCCTTTGTTTTAATAATAAAAGGCTGGGGCCTTAACCCCAGCAGTTCGGACAAACGAATCCAAAGGTGCGAAAGCTTATCAACAGGTGGAGATGCAACCACTGTGGCAGCAGGCGAAGTTGAGGGAGCTCTGTAAAAGCAAAGGCAGCCACATTACTGCTTGGTCTCCACTGGGAGCATATGGGAACAATCTGTGGGGTACAAATGCAGTTCTGGAAAACGCAGTCCTCAAAGAGACTGCTCAAGCCAGAATAAAGACTGTGGCTAAGGTAATCACACATGATAATGCTTGATAACTTGCTGAACCTATATCGACATTGAAATAGTGATCAACTGTGCTATCTTGATGATCAAATCAACCAATAATCATAAGAATGTAATTGGCTAAACTGAAATAATCTAATTATATGGATGCTTCGATTTGCTACAGAAAGAAACCAATATCCTAAATCCATATATATCCCAATATTCTCCATCTGTGGTAATATGTAGGACGGTGTCCTTGCAGGTTTGTTCGAGGTGGGGAATCCAGCAAGACGTGAGCTTGGTGGTGAAGAGCTACAGAAAGGAGAGGATGAAGGAAAATCTTGATATTTTTTATTGGCAACTGGCTGGAGAAGAAATAGATGTCATTCGCTCTCTTCCTCAAACTAAACTCGGGGTTGCTTCTGCTGGGCCATACAAAACCCTTGACGAACTTTGGGATGGAGAGATATGAAAAATCGTTACCTTTCAACAAATTAAGCAGAATTTTTCAGCAAGAATTTGAGGGCAGAATATCAGACATTCTATCTTTGTCTGTGACTCTGTGTTGGCATTACATGCAGGTCCAATGAACTTGAGTTTGATACGTTTACGTAGAACGAAAATTAGATGAATGAATAAGGCCCGGAAAAGATATGTGCATTCGATGGAGTAAACTTGATCTAGTTAATACTCTTCCCTAGATTTCATAAGTGCTCGAATGTTGGAATTACTTTGGTTTTTATCAAGTGGCCTTATTGATATAACAATTTGATGGAGAGAATTATCACATTTTGCTACGTCTCTAGTGATCACCGTCTTATTTCGTGACTCCTGCTTACTTGTTGGCTTCGCCAGCCTTTGGCAATTACTGCTACGCTCGGATTTCTGACCCAAAGGTTTCTGCTGCATTCATCTTTGCAAATTGCTGATTGTTACTGCGATGCCTTGGCTTCCTTCTACTTATAATTTCCAAGACCAAGACGTTGTAAGTTGAACTAATTAAAACCATCCTGTTTTCAGTTTTACTAATTGTTGAATCTGAATTTCAAGCTACATCGATCGTCCCTTGTTCCCAAATTAAAACTTGGCCAGTCCCTCAAAGAAGGTTCAGAAACCAATCGAGAAAGGACAATTCACTAGAGATTTTCATCACCTCCATGAAGAAGATATCACCTTCTTCCGAACTTGAAGCTGTCAAATAATCTAACTCTCTAGTCAGCTGGACATAGCTGTTATTGACTGTATATGTCCATATATAAATGTTTGCCACTACTTAACAGATTATCATATTTTGCCTGCGTCTACCATCTCCACTCTCAGTCACGTCTCATGCTCATTTTCCAAGAAATACATCCACGATCATATAGACAGTGCCAGAGAACATTATATATATATGTATATATATAATGTTCCATTTAAGGTTTTGGCATTGACTAGTATATAATGTGGAGCCCCACTCAGATTTGTGAAAGACAGCCAAGGCCAAAATGGCTTTAGTTTCTTTTTTCCGATTGAAATTTTGATGTTGTTAAAAACACAAGAAGTTAAATTCTCAGAACAGTTATATGTTAGGCCTAGACGGTGAGAAAAGGACATGGCCATAAGGGTAAAAGTGAAATTCAGGAAATAACTTTTTTTTTATGAAAAGACAAATACTGGGGTGGAGCACGGGTTCCAACCACCTCAGCTGTTCACATGTTTAATGAAAGAGTCTTTAATTTTTTCAATGAAGCTTCTTGTTGAGTATTTCGCAGAAGCATGAGAATGTAAAATGCATAAGGTTTTAGAAGAATTACAGAAAAAAATAAGATCTTATTAATCGCAAAATTAGCAGGTTATAACTTCCTTGTTTTTGTTTTGATATTCCTGGAGTTTGTGCAGTCAAAGTGCGATACTGAAAATTTTCTTCGTTCCCAACAATTTTAAATGTTTCTTACATCACCGATTTTGTGATCGTGTGTACAATTATTGCAAGTGCAGCCTCGGCGAGGCGGCAGAGAGAGAGAGAGAGAGCGCGCGGGCGAAGCTGAAGGCGTTCCTTCCATGCTTTTGTTTCTTAAATCTCACTCCGTCTAACAACCGACCCTCTCCTGCGACCGCGCTTTGATTCCAACCTACGTTTCTCTCTCTCTAGATCTCAGGCCCTTCTTTTTCGGGCCACCCAACCCAACTCAACCAACAGAACCATCCTCTTCACCCTTCCCTTCTTCTTCCTCCTCTTCTTCTTCTGTAGTCTTCTGGTTGGACTTCGACCATTGAGGACGTGTGAGGGAGATGGCGGGAGGTGGGTATGGGGATGCCAGCCAGAAGATCGACTATGTGTTCAAGATCGTGCTTATTGGCGACTCAGCGGTCGGAAAGTCCCAGATCCTTGCCCGGTTTGCCCGGAACGAGTTCAGCCTCGACTCCAAGTCCACCATCGGCGTCGAGTTCCAGACGAGGACGCTCGTCATCCAGCACAAGAGCGTCAAGGCCCAAATCTGGGACACTGCTGGCCAGGAGAGGTAGCTCGCCTTCTTCCTATCCTTGCTTCTTCTTATTTATCTTGTTGTTATTTGAGCGGAAAAGTGTCAGAATGAAGCTTGGATCTGCCTTTCGCCTGTGTTCCTCTCTGAGTATGTTGTATTGGATCGCGCTTCTTATACTGTTTTCTCTTGCTTGGGTGATGATGATGTGGCGTCCATTTCACTGTTATTGCTGAAAAAAATGGGGTAGGCAGACCGTCGAGCTAGGTTTTCGCGGTCATGTGAGTTGAGGTTGCGAAAGAACTGTTGCTCGCGTTCTGTTTACGGTACTCTGCTGCATCTCGTACTTTCCCGTGTGTTCTGAATGGAAAAACAATTTGTTTTTCTGCTGGGTCGCTGCTTCTCTATTGAAAGTTGCTGAAATCATAAGTCTAGTGTTACGTGAAATAGATTTGTGGAGTAATTAGCTGAACCGCAAGAGATCATGCTTGCATTGCATTGACGAATTAAAATTTTTTCCCGGATGGTCGGGAATCGACGCTGTTTTTTACCGTCTAAATCTGTTGAAGCTGTATCTTTTTATCCATCCTTTGTCGGAATTTTTTGCGTGAATGTGTTTTATCACCGTGAAAGTTGTTGGTATTCCTGTTGAAGGATGATCTGTATCTTATACGCTGTGCTGTTTAAAATTTTGCTTCCTAGAGCACAGTTCTTTATTACTCTGATATGAACAGGTTTGTCTCGACAAATTCAAAATACACAATTGAAACCTTTAGCTACCGTAGTATTTGAAGCTTGTAAGCTATGGGGTTATGGAGCGAAATTTAAAAGAACTAAAGAAGAATGCCCTTAGCTATTTAGCTATCTCTTAATTTTGAACCCAGGGAGAGAATATATATTGAAACTTGAAAGACAGAACCATGTATAACCCGGATTGCTGAAAAAAAAAAGTTACAAGAGAGACAAGTTTCTTGTCCTAGATCAGGAATCTTTTGGCTTCTAGGTTGTAACCATGTTTTTGTGGAATATCTAAGAAATTACAAGAGATATGATTGTTGTTAACTTCTAGCTGTGTAATCTTTCTGGTGATATAAACTCTTCGCGGCAGCATCTTAAGCAATATGAGAAGGGAAGGATGTTACTGAAGCCGAACAGGAATTGGAGACTTTTTCATGACAAAGAATTGAACGTAGAATAAGTATGTCAATAGATGAGATTTGTATTGGGTGTAGCGATTAAATCATATGATCGGTTTTGTTGCATAATGTAACTATGAAGAAAAACAACACAATGCACCTCTAAAACTAGATTTAAGTGTAACTATATTCTGTTAGGTATATGTAACCATTAATCTTTCTCGAAACCTTGACTATGGAACTATTTCCAATTTGTTTTCAAAGTTAATAACTTAATATTGTTAATATGTATTCTTCCTAATGGAACAATGGTTTCTCATGTTTGTATTCAGGTCAGAGTGTTCTGTATAACTCCCAGACTAACTTGAATCAACCCAAAACCAACTTGATACTAATCCACCTCTTAAATTCCTAGTTGCTAAGAACTAGGAGACAATGTAAAAGAGGTTCAGATATACATGGCCATTGGACTGTTCCCAAGCCATTGAAAACAGGCGATGGCCTAAAATACTTAAAACCATATGCATACAATTCTATATTCTCTTTTTTCTGGAAAAAATAAGGGAGCATACCTCACTAGCAGTTTTACGGTCATTATGTACTAGTATTTTTACTATTATCTTGGGAACCATGATTTCACCCTCCATCTCGTCTTGCCCTATTCAGTTCTTCATTCCTTCAAAATCTTTGGACCATTGAGGTAAAAGTCCTTTCAGGTATATCCTGGAATCATATCTGTACAACATTTTTTTAGTTGGTTTCAGGTTATAGCTGCTTCACATTATGTACTCCTTGATCCTGTAGGTTCGTCGTTGATCATGACCTCTTGATGAAATCCAGTATCCATACTTGAGTTGAACTGTGATATTGAATGATAACACCCACACATTTCCATAAGTAATCTCTAGACTCCAGTATCTGGTGTGTGTGATGTAAAGGCAGTATTGCCTTTAGAAAATTTTGCAATTCTAATCTGCAAATGTTATGTCCTTTTTAAGGTTTCATTATAATAGTTATTACTCTCAGAGAATGTGGCTTATATTTGCATATTTACTTTTTAGTTTTTAGGAATTCGAACTTTCATACAATGCACATTTTGTTCTGTTTTTCATTTTTGGGGGCCCTTGTTTCATGGGCACCGATGCCTTATCATCTTGGAGGACAAATGGGAAAATGATCTCCTGAGGGGGTACAAATGTTTGAAACATAATAAGTTAGTCAAGGGAAAACATCCCATCTCATCCAAGCACTTTTAGTGGGTAGATTTACATTTTTTTTATATACTTAATCTATGTTTTGATCAGATTCTGATATACCATGATTGACTAAGAAAGAAAACTGCAAAGATTTATGTCAAGCAGCAAAGTACATGTTAAGGAACAGGTGGTATGAGATTACACAATGGAAGGTGACGATATTGTCCTCTTGATTTTTCGTGTGCTGTTACATGAATGTCGGTGATTGTTACAAATTATTTTCTTTTCTTTTCCCCTGATTCTTTCTATCCTCATCGCCACAGTGTGTGCTTCTCATCTTGGTAACCTCTATCTTAATGGATGGACCCCCATGATTCTTCCCGACACTTTGTTTGGCAACTTTATACGCATGGCTTGCATGGTCCTCATGATGCGCCTTATCCAGATCTATATAATTTGGATCTGGATCCACCATTCTAACATTGGGTAACCATGTTGATACTACAGATCCAGATATCCATAGGGTTAGTTTTGGATATGTACTATTGTCGGGAATTTTCTTTGCTATGGGATTAGATGATCAATTATTGTAAACTTCTCTCTAGGGTTTCTCTTCTCGTGTACTCTTTATTCACTATTCTTCATGCTTTCCCTCGTGTAGCATGTAGTTCATTACATGCTACCATATTTCATTTTAGCACATGCTAAATTGTTGTGTATTAGTATTACTTTATACTGCATGGACTGATTTATTTTGGTTTAAATTTTTATTTCTTTTTTTCTGCTTTTCCTAATTCTTGATTCTGAATTCTTTGGTTTTTATGACTATTACATATGCATTCACTTTACTGAAACATGCCTCAGTACTATCTAGTTTATATTTCCCACAAACTCAGTTTTATCATCAAGAGTAATGTCCATAAGACTACTTTAGACACCTTTTGCTTTCCCAGGAAAGGCATAATGGTATCTGAAAACTAATATTGCAACCACATTATCGTAATATGAAAATTGGGTGGTTTACAGTTGCTGCTTATGTGTTGAGACTTGTGCAATAGTAACCATTAGCAAATTCATATATTTTGGTTTTCTGATAATAAAATTCCAAATATATATTTTAATAGAATCTATTAATGTTACTTAGTGATCAATATAGTCCTTAAAACACACCTCAAAACGAAAAATATTTCACCTCTATGTGTTTGGTGTTCTTTTCATGGATAACCATATACTTTTGTCATGAATTTTTATTCAAAAAGTTGGAATCACTCTGTTGGTACCTTAAAGGGGCATAATTACTCTTTTTTTGCTTTCTAGCGTATTACCATAATGCAAAAATGGTAAAGTAACAATGTCATCAGGATACCTTCCAAGTTCTGTAAAGTGAATACATGGTGATCTTCATTTACAATAAAAAAGCGTAAACTTTTCTGGTCCGTAAAGATTTTTTTGTTCCTTTTCTCTTAACTATTTAATGAACGGTTAGTCACTGTAGCAACTTGCGGTATCATAGTTTCACCTTGGTTCAGAAAACTATGGTGCGTAATTTAGTTATATGGCTGCACTTTTAACCATGAAGTTTCATCATCGATGAATTTATTTGAAATATGATGCAACTTTCTGTCTGAAATATGGTACATCTTTGGTAGCTCACTTCCCTTCTGGTGGCAGATACCGAGCCGTGACAAGTGCATATTATAGAGGTGCTGTTGGGGCCATGTTGGTTTATGACATAACCAAACGCCAAACTTTTGACCACATTCCAAGGTGGCTAGAAGAACTGAGAAGCCATGCTGACAAGAACATTGTCATCATGCTGATTGGCAACAAATCTGATCTTGAAGATCAGAGAGTTGTTCCTGCAGAAGATGCGAAAGAATTTGCACAGAAAGAAGGCCTATTCTTTCTGGAGACATCTGCATTGAATGCAACTAATGTCGAGCCTGCCTTCCTAACTGTGCTGACCGAGATTTTCAACATTGTCAATAAGAAAAGCTTGGCTGGTGGAGAAGATCAGACAAATGGGAACCCAACCGCGCTCACAGGAAAGAAGATTGTCATTCCTGGCCCAGCACAAGAGATCCCTGCCAAGAGCAACATGTGTTGTCGGTCATAAATTTCTTCCTCCTGTTTTGGTGAACATCAGAGGTTTGCAGCAATGTTCATTAGAATATTTTAGTCAAGTTGGTGTATATTTCTGTTTCTATCATGTTTGCTGAGGCATCAATTTGAACTGGAGGTGGAGTTATTTTGATAATGAAGCAATTGGCCGAAACAATTTTCAAGAGTGTGTGCAGAATCTGCGGATGATTTGTGCCTGTCAGGTCGTCTTTAGGCCCGTTTCTTTCATTTAATGGGAAGGGCGAAACTTCCTATTTCTAGACCTACGTTGGCAGTGCAAACGTGAAGAGAGGAAGAGGAACTCATCCCAACTCATGTTACATGATGAAATCCTAGTTGAGATTATCCAGGGCTACTACACTCTTGAACTTGTATTTTTTCATGTCCCTTTTAATGTTTGTATCAGGAACTGGTGAGAAGAGAGTGAAATCTCGCCAGTTTGACGTTTTTATGATTTTCTTTTTCTTGAAAAAGAGTTCAAACGGATGATTGGAGACAAGCAGTTCACTCTGTTTTCTCTCTTGTCAAAGATGTTTTTGGATGCCTATGCAGTAGAGTCGCTGTTCTGATAGTGTTGCCAACAGATTGCTTGATCTGGAGATTATGCGCCATTTAAACCAATTTATCATTGACAGCGGTGTACTTTCTATTGCCTTATTTATTTTCCTACAGGAGAGTAGAGATGATCATTAAACTCTCTCATCAATTATGCTATTGAAAAGGAGATAACAAACATCTCGTGCGACTTACAAATCTTAAAACATGAAAACCATATACTTGAATTTAGCGACTTTGGATGTGAGCAGATCCCTTACTCTAGCTTTCGACAAGAGGAAGGAAGCCCCATGTTTCTTTAGTGTTTCTGAACTCGTCGACTTTAGATATGCAAGTTCTGTGCTAGCTACCATAAACATAGAACTTAGACTGTCCGGTGCAAAAGATGCTTATTTTTTTTTCAGTCAGAATTTTAATTCATTTCCTTTGCTTTTTCACAAGGGACGTCTTTCCAATGCTTCCTCCTTGTAACAGAAGGCATGTATTTGAGCATTTGGCTACTGAGACCAAACTCTTTCGGTTGAAGAGCTTTAAGGCAAAACCGAGTGCATATGCCTTCAATCGGATGAAACCTTGACCCCTTTTTTTTGTGTGTTAGCAGGAGAAAAGGAAAGCAAACTTTTATTTTATTTTAAATTTTCTCTTCTGTTCATGTTTTCCTTCAAAGGTGGGCATTACTGCTGGGGTATCGTTATTTTAGACAAGGGTAATCCATAACAAATTACATGGAATCTGATTTGTCAAGGGTTGCTATTAAAAAATGGTTTTAAGTTGCAGTATTTATAATAAAAAAATTAAGAAAATCAATAAATCAAATAAACCATAATAGAATTTTTCATCGGAAAATTCTAAGTGAAATCCAAAAAATTGAAAAGCGATCAGTTTAATCAGTTGGACTATGTTAAAATCGATAAACATTAATGCAAAAGTGAAATAAGCATAAAACAACCAAGATTAGTAACTGGTCCGGTTTATGTACCACATCGTTTTTTCTATTAATTCGATTGGCGACATTAGTTCGACCACTTTATAGGGGCTAAATGGATGGGGTTATGTTGGACGGCTTCATTGGCTCCAAACTCAAAAGTTACTTCTATCAACATTCCTGTGAATACTTCTTTCAACATTTAAAAAGCTACAATCTATCAGGGAGTACCAAGTTGGGTACATGGTCCAATTTCGATTCACCGTTTATTTTGAAGGGAACAGAAAGGGAGCAAAGAAATTGCGTTTAGAGTGATTTAGAATTCCAATGAGAACTCTGTTTATCTGGCATAGAGGGCCGTTTGACTTGAGACATTTATATTGGAAGAGGTCAAGAATTTCAAGAAACCTTTCTAACAAGACACTTCATGTTTGAACAAATAACAAGTCATTGGAAAATGTTGGCTGTTGGCATTCCCTAGAGTAGTGCGGGGAATATGGAAATGGAGAAATGCAAAGATTCATGAAGCTGGAGGTCGAACTCCGTGAGAACCATGGAACTGTATTTGGGAGGATATGAGGAATCTGCTATGAAATGGATCTTGGAGTGGGAAGGCAAAGGGAGAACTATGGTTATCGACAGGATTGCGAACAGAACCTTCGCCCTCGTTTACAGGACAGGAATGGAGAACTGTCGCTGCTTATGTTCCATGCCTTGTGTTACGTTTTCGCGGAAGTGGAGACAGAAATTGGAGAAAGCTGTTCGGCGATGGGAATGAAGGAAATGGGTCACCAAATGGTTGATTGGAACAGAGTGAAACTGAAACCTGCAACTGTACTTCTGATAAAGATACTGAGTCCATGAGGTTGCTTACTGTAGTCCTGACAATGACACTGACTCCTATTAATTCTGTGAGGGTGTGGGATCATCTATCTGTGGCTTGAAGTTATGCACAGGGTTTGATTTTATGTCTTTGCTTTTGTTATATAGTTTGCATTGATTAATTCTTTGTTAATAAAAACTTTGGTGCTTTACCACTACGACACAGATAATTAACAAAAAAATCGAATTGGTGAAGCATCGTTAATACACCACCGGTTCGTCCACTATGCCCTCTGAAACAAGTTGTGAAGAGAAACTTATGTAATCAAAATTAGAAAACTAAGACAAGCGTTCGGTTCAACATCTAATAATAGCAAGAGCGAGGTTTAAAAACAACGTGTAATTTATAGTCTTTTACCACGACTGATTTAGTTGTTGAAGTCTGAGTTAAATCGTCACATATATATCAAAATCAAATAGATAGTTTCTTTTTTCTCTTTTAGTTTCTAATCTATGAAACCTCAACCTTGTTGGGGGACTTCGTTACTTACCTGCAGAATAAAACTCTGAAGCTAATATCCTTTCCCAATTATGAAATATTGAAAGTGAAATTAAAAGCATCATTGCAGCTCGGAAGAGAATCTAACTAATCGAAATGCACTTGTTATTTACTTGCTACGGACCATGCTTTGCTTTGAGCAATGTTATCAGAATAGGCCCGAAATTGAATTCAGATTCTTACTCTTTTTTATCTCTGAGGAGATCCAACTCCCACTGTGGTCTGGTGGTACATCCTCACAGTGGCCCGTCGAAGCCACGTTGGACATGTTCTTCTGGAACGAGTGGACGAGAATGCAGGAGGTAGGCGATTTGCCGTGGTCGCCATCTCTTGAAAGTTTTCATATTTGGCGAAGGGGGGGAATTGTGAAGATGGCTGAGAGACCTTCCCCTTGCCATGTCCTGCTGCACCAATGGCGTCCTCCTCTTCCGCGCTCTCTCTCGCCCTCAACCTTCCTCCTTCTCGCCTTTACACCCCCACCGCCACCAAGCGTTACAGCCCTCCCCAGTTTCCTTCTTGACCGCCACAACCCTGAGCAGTGGTCCAGCCTTCAGCTCACTCGTCCTTTGCCGGAAGCGCCTTCAGGAAGCGCACCTCCGGTCTCGCCAAAGCGCTGCCGATTACGCGCACTATGCTCTAATAGACGCTCTCGATTCGGAGACACGCGAGGAAGATGGCGGGAAAGAAGAGGAAGAACAGATTTCTAGGGCAACGCTGATATGGAGGGCGGTGAAACTTCCTATTTACACCGTTGCGCTCATTCCGCTTAGTGTCAGTCTACCGATCCTTCGGCACCATAATGTTCTCTTATTTGGTGCCACCAAATTGTAGTGAAATCTATGCATATTTGCAGGTTGGTAGCTCGGTGTCGTATTTCCAGACGGGGATTTTTCACGCCGGGCGGTACTTTGTGCTCTTGTTCGCGTCTATCTTCATTATCGCTTGGCTCAATTTGAGGTAATGTTTCTCGTATTATCGCTTTCTGGATCCTAGTCGTGGCTGCAGGCTTTGGTTTTGCCTGAAATTCAGCTTGTTTACGTAAGAAAGCTTGACGTGACAGTAATGATGTTTTCGATTCGGACACGGGCGTCGATAAGAACAAAAAAGAGTCCGTGGTGAACATCGTTGGCAGGTGACAGTTCTCATCAGCACTGCGTAAATTCTCTTTCTCTTGGCGCTTCTTTGTATGTGAAGAAAACCGTTTCATTTGTTTGAATCTGTAGTCGTGATGCAACTCTTTACGCTGCCAATGTATTCCTTGTTGCTGGATTAGCCGGCCTCATCTATGCTTGCGTCCAAGGGGGTGATCTCCGAGCTATCGCATTGTTAATTGGCTCCATAGTTTGCGGATATGTTTATCAGGTAAGAACCCGGTTGACTAACTAGAAAATGTAGTTTCGATAGCCGTCCTCCTGCTTGATATTTTCAGCGTTCTTTATGAGTTTATATGGTTGATTTTGGTCAATCCTCATTCATATCGATACATTTTTCCCGTTCATGTTGTTCACTAAGTTTTCTGGTTGTCATACTTCTGGTCACAAGTGCCTTTGAGACCATGTTGTTAAATCGGTGCACTAGTGATTTTCCCCTTTTTTTTTTCGTTTCATCGATTTGGTTCAATTTTTCCAGTTCGAATTGACTGCTTTCAGCATTTTACACAACCTTATGTTGGTGTAATATGAGTATTTGCGCCAATTTTTTGAGGAGCTGCAAGTAGATGGTGCCTCTGTGCATCATTTCGAGCAATGGACAACTTCCATATGTGCCATTCATCATGTTCAAAATGACGCGCTGGACTTTATTCTTTTGAAGGCATTTACTCTGATGAGGTTACTCTGATGAGGTGCGAGTGAGGGAAATGCTTAGCTAGTAGGAAATCATCTGCCGCAATCCTGTAGCAAGATGGTAAAGTCCATGCTGCCAGTGTTGGTGCCAATTCTTCGTACACCTTACCCTTTTGCATCTTTCTCACCTAGGCGTGGTAATTGGCTATTTCCAATGAAGAGTTAATAAATTTTACAAGCATACATACAAAAGAAAGTTGGAATGGCCCCAGTCCAGGAGTCCTCCTACATGAGGACTGGCGGTCGACTTGCAAAGATGAAATGGATATCTCTCTCTTGTCTTCTGAAGTGTTTTTTTTTTTGTCATCTTGTTATTGATCAGGATAATAAGACTTTGCAATCATATGTATTAAATACCCGTCCATTTAATGCAGAAGACTTCAATTTGCTCTTTTATTGCTGTTTTTAACTTTTTATCTATTTTTTGGCTTGATTATTTTTGTGAAGCTTAACTGGTTAAATTGAAAGAAATTGGTCTCCGGATGTGGAGATGTGAGCATTATTCTGAAGAAATGAATATTGTAATTGCATTTGACCTGGGGCCTTAATAGTTTCTCGCTGATCAATGAATGCAGTGCCCTCCGTTCCGGCTCAGTTACAAAGGACTGGGAGAACCACTTTGTTTTCTAGCCTTTGGTCCTCTTGCAACTACTGCATTCTACCTATCACAAGGTAGCAAGAGGTAAAAAGTTAATGATGTCAGTTCCAGTATTTATCTGTTCATTTGTCTGTCTTTGCAGACCTGTAAGAGATTTATAGCTTGGTTTTTCAGTGAAGCTATTCAACTCCCCTTGACAATTCACATTGCATCTGCATCGATACTTGTGGGCTTGACAACAGCACTGATTCTCCTTTGTAGTCACTTTCATCAGGTCATATTCTAGATGTGTTCTCATGATTTCAGTCATCTTCTTAATTTCTTTAACATAGTAAAACGAATTCCCAGGTTGATGAAGACCGTGCTGTTGGCAAACTTTCTCCTCTGGTACTCATAATTCCATGAACAAAGAATGAAACTATTGATTAGCTCTCTGAAAAGCCAGGGCAGTTGTCTTGCTTATGCATCTATTTTCGCTGTATTACAGGTTAGAATGGGAACAAACACAGGATCTGTTGTGGTGAAGGCTCTGGTTGTGACCTTATATGTGGTTTTATCAACTACGGTTATACTGAAGGCTCTTCCTTTATCATGCTTAGTAAGTTCTGGGCTTTGTCAGTGTTTGTTCTTTTGGCTGCCTGTTTTTCCAATTCATGCATTCTTATTCTGCTTGACTTGGTGTTGTTTCCAGTTTCTGTGCATGCTTACTCTACCAATAGGAAGAATGGTTATTAATTACGTTGCGCAAAATCATAGTGTAAGTTATAGCCCCTATTCTTTTCACTATATGTTCTTTTGTTGGAGGTGCCGTCTTAAAAGCAATTTCTCTTACAGAACAAGATCAAAATTTTCATGGCAAAATATTACTGTGTCCGGCTTCATACGCTGTTTGGAGCTGCATTAACTGCTGGTCTGGTTGTGGCAAGGAAGATGGTGGTTATTTGAATTCTTCAATGGTGACTCATGAAAGGGACAAGGAAGTAATGCAGAGATAATTTCCTCTAAGCATCCAGTCTGATCCCCTTTCTTCAATCAGCCGGCGGCAATGGATTCCATCTTACTGGAGCTAGTGACAAATTGACCCGCCTGTGCAGCGTGCTGTGTACATCGGCCAAGGAAGGATCTCAACCTTGAGACTGGGGGCTTCTATCTTACTGGAGCTAACTGGACCTGCTTGTGCAGCGGGCTATGTACATTGGGCACGGAAGAATCACAATCTTGAGACTGGGGACTCCCTTCTCCATGTAATTTTGTTCTGCCGCTTGCCAGGAGTAAATGCTTTTATCTGTAATTAAGCCCCTTGGTTAGCCAATGCTGGTTTTGTAAGGCTATAAATTCCAGGAATCATGGATGGTTGGATACTGTTAGGTACTAATTAGTAACATTGAGGAAGCACAACCCCCGACAATCATGGATATTGCTAGTACCAAGATGAAGTAAGCACTATTTTTTGAGTCAATTTTAAGTATATTCTGGTTACAACAAATCTCTGTTTAATAGTGAGAAAGTGCGGAAGCGTGTGCAGGCCTGCACTATGAGTTGAGCTGCTTGAGTTTGACCTGTTTGAGTTGGGACCTCGGTTTACTAATGAGTCAAGGATGAGCAACATGCCATTCTCGTACGCATAAACAAGCCAAACTCAAGTAGCTTCTCTTGAGCATGGTTAAACTTGAATGAGATTGATGAACAAAATTTATAAGTTTGCTGATACAATAATCATCATAGCTGAAGATGGTATGGATTCAGCAGAAGATGTAAGGGTGCAACCTGTCACTTCTCCAACCCGGAGAGGTTTTTCTTTTCAAAAGAAAATTCATTGTTCCCAACTTAGCGGAGCTCAAACTAGACCATTTCCGGAGTTTATGGTTGGTGCTTCTTGTCTCAGGTTTAGCTCGATTTTCGTCGCAGTTTGGCATATGTGCAGACATGAACATGTTGATGCTCCCCCACCTATACATGGATTCTAATCAGCGTAGCTGCTCTTTCATGAAAAATAAAGCTTGGGCAGGCAAACTTCCAGAGAACCTGATCCTAACAAGCAGATCTCGCGTTGTTCTCCATGAAGTTGATGTCAATGAGCCGGAGTTCAACCATGAATAAACACTGGACAAAAACTGAGATCAAGTTGCCTTTCGGGTGAGACATAAAATTTGATTAGGAAAACTGTGGACCTGTAAGTATAGTGTACTCATGAGACCATAATGAGACCCTTGCCAAGGGGCTTAAATTGCTGGGCAGCTTAGTGATTATTCATGTGGAAGGCATGCCGCACGCAGCCATTCGTAACATCTTCGCCCTTGAATGTACAACGGTAGTCCGTTCATGGAGGCTACCAGCGAGGGCAGTGATGTCCAACAGGAGGATCAGTTGGACATCCTTCAACGGACAATGGCGCATTCTCCACCGTCCATATTACCTTTTGTCACGTAGCCAAAGCAGGGTTTTGATGGTTGTAGTGCTGCTTTATTCCACACAGAAACAGTGATGGCATCAAACAAGTCGAGTCAGTTTCCCTCGCCCAAGCAAGGTGTGCCTCTCCAATAAAAGAAAAAAATTTATTGCTGGTACGATGGTGGGGTGCCCAGAAAGGTTCTAGCTATGGAGAACAGATGCCATACACTGTAACTGTACAGGTCTCTAGCTGTAGAAAACAGTTCCCATACACTGTAATTGCACAAAAACTTGTGGAATGATTGAATTACACTAGAAGTTGAGATATCTAGAAATATGTTGTGAGATTTTTACTATTTAAAGCCGAGTTATTATTTTTGAGCATATAGTATATATGACTAAAAGGATCTTGATGATCTAGACTTTGTGGAAACCAGAGGCCATACAATTTTATCCATGCATCGAAATTCATAAGCAGTCCAAGCGTGGTTTTGTGAATGTTTAATCATGCAGCCCTTGCATTGGACAGAATATTGAGAAAAAGAAAAACAAGAATTACTTGGGTTTTGAATTGTGATTTATCAACTGCAACAATTGCATTCAATGGGCCTATATTCTTAGCATCGCCACAACAGAGAGAACCAACGAAGCAGAAAGTAACTAACCACAAATGTGTGGAACGAGCACCTGAATCACTGTTTAGCTAACTTATTAAACTATGCATTATCTCTATCCTAGTGCAGAGAGAGATGGATGGACCTATTATCATCCATGTTGTCCTTGCACCTTTACAATTTTTTTTTCTCTAGAACTCATTTCTCTATAGTCTAACAACACTCTTCCTCTTTAGTAACTCAATGATACACTAATTTCACATGCTCTCCTACTAATTTTCTACCAACGTACCAACCCAACCTATTTCATCTTTTTCTACAGCACTCCTTCCTCTGCTTCTANTTGCCTTTTTGGGTTCCTCTCACTACCACTTATTTGTCTACAATCAAATGAATCCTTCAACATGTTATGCATACTCTTCATTGTGATCTTCTTATTTGTTTGATATTTTCCTTCTTCATTACTACAAGTTCACTAATGGCCTTGTTGTCATCTCCGGGAGTACCTGCAAGTAGCATGTTGTTAGTCATCCTAGCATTGACAAAAAATGTGCAATTACGTTTCAAAGGTCATTATTTGTATTTTCCTTCTGCGTTTTAAGAGCGCAATGGTGCTACAGGTGTGCTATCCATGGTTCAACACTCGTGAATTTCCTCATATATATAAACAGAGAGGAGATAGAGATCGCCTTGTGGAAGGAATTATTCCTCTTGGTGGCATATTTCACTTTATTCTGTAACAAGCGATGTGATGTCTTAAGGAGATATGGTTGCCTGCAACGTGGACTGCAGAAAGAATAGGCATCGGGTGCAACGTACCTGCATAATTGCTGTCTGAATTTCCCCGACGCAACTCTGCGGTGGATAAGCTCCCCATTCCATTTTAATTTACAAGTACTTATCATATTCCCAGCCGCACTAAGGATGTACAACTACGTTTTTTGACTTCCAAGTTATTGAAAAATACTATTTTTTTCTTAAATTTCTTTCCTTGCAGACGCTTTTAATAAACTGATCTAAGAAAAAACCAACTTGCCACAACAAGTCCACTACATCTGCGCAATTTTAGTATTTCGGGGAAACGTTTAGAAAATTGATTCCTGAAATGTAATTGCACAAAATTGCAGGTGAATTGCATTGGGTCCTTGGTCGAACCTGCAGAAATTGAGTGGTAAAAGAAGCAGACAGCAGAAGTGGAGGCAAACTGTACAAGATAAATATCTACATAACCTACAGCGCATCCAAGAACCTCAAAATATCAGGTTAGGAACTCTCAGTTTTCTTTCTTCCCAATCCGTAAGGTGGGAGAAGGCATGAAAAGATAGACCGTAGATCGAACTCTACTTCATTTTAGGTGAGTGGGAGGGGAATGCCACCACCAAAGTGAGAAGTGAGAGCTAAAGCTTCTTCTTCTCCCTCTCTTCTTTTCTCCAAGGGTCCATGGTTGCATGGTGAGGCAAGGGCGGCTTGGCAGGGGTCTTCTTTGAATTAGCTTGGAGTTATTTCGCTTATGCCAGAAGTTGTCACACACATACAGCACAATGAATGACATTGACTATCTTGTTTCTGAATTAGCTTGGAGGAATCGTGTAACCTATGTCACATGGGTGCAGGTATGGTACGGGTTTGGGTAAGGACATGATAATTTTGAAAATTGTGGGTATGCGAGTATAATAAATTTTATATTTTAAAAAATAATAAAATGAAAAAAAGACATTGTTATTCTTATAATCTACAAAAAATCTCAAAATTAATGAAAAAATGGAGGAGGAAAATATAAAATCTTAGTAGAAGGGAAATATAAAAAAAGGAAAAAATTAAGTTTGAAAATATAATTTTAAATGTTTTAAAATGCAGCCGTGGCCATGTACTCATGTCGCCATGCCCATGTACCGACACGGCTACCTGAGCAATTTAAACGTACCCATGTCACATAGCCTGTAACATAATGTTGCATAAACCTGCAAGTAGATTTATTGAACAAAAACAATATGTTATGGATGCCAAACGACTCCAAAAGTGGTAGATTAACAATTTGAAACACTACAACGACTATGAAAGAGTGATCCACGCCCTGACCAGGGCACCTCTGGTAGCGGCTTTAGCAATGGAAAACAATGTCAACAACATTCATTACATTATTAAGTTGTCAGTATCAGTTCGTCAGCAAAGCTGTTAGAGGCATATGTGCAGCGCTTAATAAAAATTATGTCAAGAAAACCAACTACCCATATCTCAAGTTATGCAGCTTGAAGGAATTCGGGTCAAATTTCAGCTTCCCTGTTCAAAACTTTGACGAAATCAAAAGCAATCTTGACTTTTTTGTCCAGTATCATGACAAGTACGTGATCTTTCTCCATCTCTTTATCGCTCTCGCTCTCTCGAGAGTTTCCTTTGTGAAAAAGATTGGGACAGGAAAATATTTCCTCACGGAAACAGAAAACAAAACAAACGTAAAATCGTTAATGGAGAACATATAAAAAAATTAACTCCAGGAAAAAGGGAATAGAAGAGTAAAAGAATTGAAGCCATTGGCTGCAATTTCACTACTGGTCCTCTGCTGCTCTGACACCATGATGCTGTAAAAAGTAGTATGGTCCACGACGCCACCATCCCACCACCACCACCAGAAGCAGCTATGCAAGGCTACAAATACAAAGACAGAGACCACTTGCTGCAAGAAACACCCCTTGCCTTCTCCCCTTGTTTTCTCCAGCCCCTCTTAACCCAGGTGTATATTCACTTCTTCACCAATGACTCAGCTAATGGCCACCATCCATCTGCTGCTTTTCCTCCTGTTGTCGGCATCCATGACGATCGGCCTGGAGGTGGGCTATTACTCAGAGACCTGCCCCCAAGCAGAGAGAACGGTGAGGAAGGTCATGGAGAGGGCCATGCGAAGGGAGGCCAGGAGCGGAGCCTCAGTCATGCGCTTGCAGTTCCATGACTGCTTTGTCAACGTCCGTAGCTCAACAAGTGCTAGCTTCTCCTTCATTTCTGTTTTTTCCGTTAATTTCTGTACCTCATGCTTCCAGCATGTCTCTGATTTCTTAGGGCTGTGATGCTTCTCTGTTACTGGATGACACACCCACCATGCTAGGGGAGAAGCTCGCTCTCTCCAACATAAACTCCCTGAGATCGTATGAAGTTATTGATGAAATAAAAGAGGAATTGGAGGAGATCTGCCCAGGGGTGGTCTCCTGTGCAGATATCATCATCATGGCAGCAAGGGATGCTGTTGCTCTGGTAAGCTTAATTGATGTTTGTGCATGTCTGATTTAGAAAGTAGACGGCGCTGGACCGAGTTGAATGAGCTCCTTAATGAAAAATAATAGTATATCTGAAACTGTTGTCTTCACGGTGGCCATTATTTTTAAATTTAAGGCAAAGACTGTCTGCGTGCACTCTAAAGTTGTTGGTAATAAGTTCATCAGTATCTAGAATTTTAATCTTTTCAACTACAACCTTCCTGAAAGTCCCAAAATTCTCTTTTATGAAGGGAGAAAGATAAATAAAAAGAAAAAAGAATTTTTGTGCGCATACAATCTGTCAATTATCTTTGATCTCTTGGAAAATTAATTTTCAAGCACACAAGATATGTATACAAGAGAAGGGGAAAATAGCATATGTGATAGTGGTCAATCACGTTTTAAATAAATAATTTTGCCATGGACATCATCAAAATTAATAGGCTTTTTGGAAATATTTGTGACTGATGGTTGGTCATGTTCTAAACCAAGCAGAGCGGCGGTCCATGCTGGGATGTCTCACTGGGGAGGAAAGACAGCCTCTTTGCAAGCCAAGAAGCGTCGAACAAGATCATGCCCAGCCCACGCGCTAACGCAACCTATTTGATCCAACTCTTCCAACGATTCAATCTCTCGATAGAAAACCTGGTGGCACTCTCTGGTTCACACTCCATCGGCTACGGGCGGTGCTTCTCCATCGTTTTCCGGCTATACAATCAGTCTGGATCCGGCCATCCTGACCCAACCATCAATCCAGCCTTCCGGGAGGTGCTTGACAAACTCTGCCCTCTTGGTGGGGATGGAAATATCACAGGTGGTCTTGATGCCACTCCCGTTGTCTTCGACAATCAGTACTTCAAGGACCTGGTCGATGGAAAAGGCTTTCTTAATTCTGATCAGGTGTTATTTTCCACGGACAAACGAACCCGTAAATGGGTGGTTCAGTTCAGTCAGGACCAGGACAAATTCTTTTCATCTTTTGGAGAGGGGATGATCAAACTCGGGAGCCTCCCGCCGGCAACAGCAGATGGGGAGGTTCGACTTAATTGCAGACGTGTTAACAAACCAGTTGACGAAGCCTTCCTGGAATATTTAACATCAAACAACGATGATGACAAGCGTAATCATATTAAACGCCATGCCAAGCAAGGAGGCCATTGGAAGCTGTAGGCTAGCACGCAAGGAATGCAATGGAAGATCAATCTTCATATCAGGAATATAAAGAAAAACCTTGCTTGAGGTAGTAAATATCAAATGTGTTCTGATACATGTTCAAGACACAAGACGCTTTCCTTGTACACGAGGAAACAACTTCATCCAAGCAGCGAGACTTCGACTTTGTTGCATTCCGGGGCAGCATAAAACGCCAAATTGAATAACATCCTCGCTTGCAGGGTCTATGAATTGCCTGGGCTTCGCATAGCGTGGCTTTGGTGGTTTCAAATTCTGTCTGTTTTTTATCACAGTCGAAATCTTATACATTTCAACAGAGACCCTCTTGGGCTAAAGAAAAGCACTCCGTTAGGGCGTTAAGTGTTTAGCACAAAGGAGAAACCATAATTTGCCTGAACTCTTTGACACTAGATCAGCACCGAGGCAATTTCATCCAGAATTAATTGCCTAAGTAGCCATTTCCCAACATGTTCAGAAAGAATGACAGCAAAAACTTATTTGAGACAGGTATCACAGCAAAAATATGACTACGATGAGTTCATCCTCTCCACGAGGATCCAATACTGTAATTAGTTAAATGAATAAACCTGCTGCAATGAGCTCTAGGTTGAAGTTAAACATCAACTACCTTTTCAATCTCATGGAAGTGATCATGATACAGATTTAATACAAAAACTTTTTGAAGTTGATTCTGTTCAAATTTTTAAAAGCACGTTAGAGAAAGCAGGAAAAGATGGCTCAGCAGAAAGCCTGGATCTTCATTTTGCTGGTCCGGATTCAGCACTCACCATGCCACTACAAGCTTTTTACCAGTAAGCTTCTGATACTTTGCCACCTCGGCCTAAGCCTTGGTTATCATCTTCCAGCAACCCGCTCCATCCCTGTGCAGTTTTGAAGATTGAAGAAGCCTTTTTTTTTTTTTTTTGGAACTTTTCTGAACTTTTTACCTGTCAAATGCATCCGCAGAACCTGAGCCGAAGTTTCTGTGGTGTGCTCGAATACATTATCATCAGACAGGTTGAATCTGGTGAGGAGTTCCAGACAGGTGCATCCGAGCCAACACCACACCCCTCGAACTGCACAGCTTGGACATCACCAGACCACAAACGTCAAGGAACTACAACCATGACCTGTGTGAAACAGGGACCTTCACTCTCTACATAAATCATATATCATACCTTAATTGCTTAAATAACCAATTTGGCAAAAGAACCTTAAAAAACACACCAATTTGGAAGAAGAAATGGAACGGCTAGTTAGCAAAGCCCCTGTCTTTAGCCATGGTTCCATAAATTGATTATTTATGAAATTAATAAGAGACAAACTGCCAGCTGCTAATAGGAAAAGGTTCTCTTGTAAGTTTGACATTTATTGTTGACATACCATCAGAAATCTGCTTTAGTCCTGACCTTTGATGCCCCATTTGGACCTCCTCTAAGACATACAGATTCTTCAGAAGTATTGCCATAATGCAGCTTGGGTGCGGCAATGGCCAATTTTTTTCCTTCTGTTTGAGTTAAACGATTGATAGAATCATAGCTTGTTAGTTGCATGTGAGTGTGTGTGTGTGTGTGTGTGTATCCTTACTGCACATGCACCCATCTTCTTTTCTAAAAAGGAGCCTCTCGCTATATTACTTTTTTCCATGTCAGTTAGGGAGATCAATTTCATACTTCTTCACGAAAACTAAGTTCAGCACAGACAACACCGCTAAAATGCAGCAAGAGATAGATTTCCTTGTACTTGCTATTGCACCCACCATGACCATACCCATTGAAAACAAGATATCTGAAGACAAAAGTAACCATAAATACAGCAGCTTTCCATGAGTCATATCCACCCCAGTAATAACTGTCCTACCTCAATGTAGCAGCAAATAAACATGAACTCAAGTACACATCTTTGCATCACAGAAAATCCTTGTTTATCACATCAGGCTACTTCAAAGACCCCTGAAGTCCTGAGAAATAGAATACAGCCCCAAAACGAAGGAGTGAGATAGAGTGGAGCTTGAAATCTAGCTGCACACCCAAGAATAACACAGAAGCACAACTGAAACACTAAGGCACGTGTACATGATTTCACATGCATGGATGATTTCAAGTACTTAAGTTGTTACACCAGATTAGGGCACCGATAAGTATTCCTATAGTGTATCCACATTTTTCGAAATTTCATATCATACCTGCAGGTCCTGCACCTTTCTGACCTAGCTGAAGAGTCACCTTACTCATAGGACTGCTCCTGACCTAGTGGGAAATTCTCTCAACAAAAATGCAACGCTACAAACTGTTTTGGCAAAATTTACAGAGAGAGAAAGAGAGTGAGTAAGAGATCCAAGCTCAAGGTATCAAGTGAAACATGGAAATGATATGAGTACAGCAAAGCAACAAACAAAAAGTTAACCATGTAAAGACTGAGGATATTTGGCATCTAAAAGGAGACACATGATTTATTTAAAAACGCAGAAGTGCATGTCAGGCACAAAGCAGGATCACAGAATGATGCAGCATCTTCTCAAAAAGCACGTCAACAGAGGTTTCCAGAAGACACCTTTGTGGTAGTGAATATTGAAGCATGTCTTCTTAGTTCTTATGAAGCATAATACTTCTAGCGTAAAAAACGATGCAGGAGAGCGCGGTTTTACAGTTTCTATAAAGAAAGAAAAACACGACTATATAAGACAATGAGACTGTATTGATCTGTAACTGTCGAAAGCACAACAAAGAATGTAAAGAATATAAAGAAAATGGGACTGTTCGATCCAAGCTCAACACTTTACAGTAATGTGTCCCAAAACCCAATCCATATGATGCAAATGCTACATAATGGTGCAGAAAATAAACAGCAAAGAAATGCTAGAAAATGGTGCAGAAAACGGAATAGAAAAGAAAACAATCTAGCAAGAGGGAGAACAGGGGATCCCCAGTTGCAGCTTGATGCTGAATAAAACCAAGAGAGACGTAAAAACAACTCTTGTCTGCCACAAAAGATTACGTTTCTTTGAGAAGTAAAAAGTTTTATCAAAATCTGGAAACGGTATTAGATACTTGTCCCAAAACGTAATCTTTTGTGGCGTCGGGGGTGGCGGTGGCGGTTCAGCCACCTGTACTGCCCTGGGAGGCGGAACAGCGCGAACGGGTTGGAGGGAGGAGAGGTAGGGGATTCGCGGGCGTTGGGCTGCTTGGCGGAGCGGTAGACCGCTTAAACTGGCGGCGATCGTCCAGGCAGTTTGGCGGGGGCGGGAGGCCGCTTTGACTGGCGGCGATTGTCCAGGCAGGACCAAAGCGAGCTGTCCATCATCCACTTCGTGCCATCACACTCACTCTCCCTCTCTCTCTTTCCGGGAGGAACAAGGACACGGCAAATTTGGCGGTTTCAGGAAGGAAGGGGCTATTTATGAGGCGCTTAGTGGACAAATTTGTCCTACCATGTCGCTGGGCTGGGCATTGCGCAGCCCACGAAACGGCGCTCAGGTCAGTTTGGGTTCGACCCGAATAAATAAATATTAAAAATTAATATAAAATATATTTTAAATAATAAAATATATATATTATTATCAAATAAAAATAATATAAAAAATAAATCGAACGAAATCGGACTTCATCGAGTCAATTCTAGTTGGTTTTTTTGACCCGAATGCCAGGTACATGTGTACCTGGATCTGGATCTGATGTCCAGGCTTAGTCGCTAAATTTCAAATTTTGAAAGCCTTGGGAACCCGTAAATGGAGCTCGGACCGGCTGTCAATTGGGTAACTGAGTCCCGTCCTAGTTACCTCTTACAAGGTCGTTTTCGTCTTTGTCTTTGGTGGTTGCTAAAGATGAAAATTTTGTGGATAGTTGCTCAAAATAATTTTTTTTATATGAGTTCTCTTGGCGCGTCCAACAGATTGAAACAGAGTTCGCAATTCAAATTGACGTTCTATATGAAGCATTTTGTCAGTTGGGATCCTCTCGGATACTGAGACCATGTATACACGACCGTGTATAATATATGCTAGCTCTTATTGGATCTCTTAATTTGATTACGCTTCTCAAGCTTATGCCGTCGATAAAATGAATTTGAATGGACTTTGCAATTATGTCACATAATCTAATGTGCTTCTCGATCCCTCAGTTCCAGACATTTCAATGTTCGATTATCAGAATGTTTCAAAATCTGTTTATATGTCAGATTCCATCGTCATGAGGTTGATATTTATGTATGGCAAGTATGGTTATGCGTGTCACATTTATGCAGCTAAATTTTTGTATTGGTTCCCAACTTCATCCTGCATTAGCTATTCACCCCAACCTGGGTCATGCGTCATATACCATTAGCCGGTCCGAGTCGCTGTGCCACACTATTCTGGTCGGAAAGCAGAGCATATAACTTAGAATCAAGTGCCGGTTGATGAGCACAAACACAGTAGTATGTTTATTAGTACATGCTTTTTGCTTATTATGCATCATTCTCCAAAGTTTCAAAGATTGCAGTATATATAACAAAAGCCAAACCACATCGAACCGATCACTCCAAAGACTGTAGTATATGTACAGAAGTTTGTGGAAACGGGCACCGTCTTCTTCTTCTTCTTCTTCTTCTTCTTCTTCCCTATACGAGAGTGTAACAAGTGGAAGTATCTGGGTTCCACAGTGCAGGCAATAGATATCGACGCCCATTGATTCCATTTGCATTGTAGCTTGCACCACTAACTGAATCCACCAGCAACTCCCCTGCATAGCCTGGATAAGCATTCTTGCCATATATCCCTGAACAGGCCGACGCTGCCTCTAGAGGAGCAGTAGCCGGCCCTTGAAAATAGCCGCTCTTATAGGGGTTGGTGACGGTGCCGGCCAACATGCTAGCGATGTTGATGATCATTCCGTCGACACCCACATCACCATTTGGCGGCACCAGCGGCCTGGTCTGCGGCCCATACAGAGGCTGGTGGAATGGCCAGGCACACTGTCCAGGGCATTGGCTCTCTGAGTTACCGACCCAAATATACGCAAACTTTTCACCACTGGGATGCAGGGGAGAGGAGTCATGGAAGCCGCAGCTGCTCATGCAGAATCCCTCCACTGCAACTTCCTTAGATGTGAGCACAAGAGTGATGCCGTTAGCAGTTGTGGCCTTAGCAGCCAGTTCCCCAATTTGTGCCCTCTTGAGTGATTTACCCAGTGAGTACTTGTCATCTAAGACCTGTTTTCCCAGCACCACCATGGCAGTTCCTTGCATGCCTGCCTTGACCAAGTAAGCTTCAATAACCTTCCACCATGAGGACACGGAAGGACTCTTCTCTTGGTGGTTGAGAGAGCTGAGGAAGTCGCTAACGATGGACCTCTGCGCAGGTGTGAACTCTCCATACCAGACGATGCTGAGAGGATGGCTGCCCTGGAGCAGGGCACCCTTGTGGTAAGTCAGCACGAGAGGGGGTTGTTGCACTAGAGCAGTGAGCTTCCTCCCTCCGACACCAAGGCATGCATGAACCAGACTCAGCAGGAGCACAAATTTCTCAAGATGAACGATACCCACCATCTCTATACAAACTACTCTTTCGAAACCAGAAGAGTAATCAATGGAGGCTTGATAGAAACAGAGGCTCTGGCTGAGACTAACTTGGCCTAACTTAGCTTTGGTTTGCACTTTGCAGATGGGCTTGGAGGTGGGCTCATAAATAGGGCATGAGAGAGGAGGAGAGAGAGAGAGAGAGTTGACCAAACCGTGTTGGCATCATCGCTGTCTGATCATCTTCCTCTCCTACTTGATTCTAAGCAACGATTAGAATATATGAGGGCCAAGCTGTCACTGGTGTGTTCTGCTTGGTTTCTTCACCTTCTCGAAGTATCTCTGGATGACGTGTTGGGTTTCACTTGGTTTCGTTTGTGTGTGGTCTAAAACAAAGGACCAAATTTTGTGTGCCCAATAGGTGGTCAAAAAGGCCCTGGCCGGCCTCCTCTTTTCTCTTTTTCTTTTGCTTTCTTCTTCCAGCTCCACTATCGATGATGTGTAATTTCATCCAAAACAAGGCCATGTGTTTCATGGGTAGCGAGCCATTGAAGCTTTTGAGACACAGAGAGGAGCAATTATTCGTTTCAATGCTAAAAGCAAGAGCAAAACGCGTTTCTTAGAGAGACAATATGGGTCAGTGCATCTAGTGGAGAGTAGTAGGTGAAGGAAGTGTTTCCTTTTAGGCCTGGCCAGTGTAGTGGCTTGGCCGTGGCTAGAATGATTGCAATTGTGGTTCAAATTTCATGAGCGCAACTTTATGGCAAAAAGGAGTATATAAAACCTAAATAGCGAAAGAAGGGTAATGGAGTGAACATGTTGGGTCCGAACCTTCCATAAAGAATCCCTCCTAACGCTATGACCCTCTTTCTATCTATGTGGTCTCTCCTGTGTGTCCCCAAGGAGGTCCCAGTTCAGCACCCGAAGAGTTAATTAGGTTCAATTCTCAAGAGGTTGGATTGTTGTTTTCCTTTTACCCCTGTTCGCATAGCCTAAACCATCTTCATTCATTTCTTATCAAAAGACATTATTTCACAGGAAATGGTTGTCATGAAACATTCAAACCAATTTTTTATAAGACGAACCATGTTTTGAACTTATAAGGACCTTTAAGGGCGTTTTTATAAGAATAATAAACAAGTGAAGTAAAGGGCGGCCCAACTGAGATTTGATGCTTGGATTGCAAATATAAATGGCTGCAGAGCCCTCAAAGTGATTTGGAGTGGTTTATAATATGTTAAGGTTTACACGGAACGGTGACATTTGAGTTGTTGTTCCAGGCTTCCAGCAGTTCCTATCTATCAAACTTAACAGTGTAAGTTTATCTAACATTGAAACATGAGCCATGAAATCAAAACCTCTAAATTTTTAGGCAAGCCAACGATCAAATCAATGAAAACATATTCGAAACGCGGACAAGGACATCAAGAATGATGTAAAGATATCTATACTATCCCGTTTGTGTGCTATGGCGTCTCAAGACATGCAAGAGTCAAGCTACTGGAACTCTGTTGGACTTTGTCTTGGCTTCTCTCAAGGTTTGACCCGTCGAGTAACATAGGTAAGCTCAGACCGTATGTTGCATTTCATATGCAGGCACGACCCAAGCTGAAGCTGGATCTATTTTAACATGGCTAGGAGCTCGACTTGGTGAAGAAGACATAAACAAAAGATTAGCAGCATACCGATCATACTGACTGAAGAAAGGTTATCACCTATTGGTTCCAAATCTTGATCTATTTCCTTCTAGTTACCAAAATGGAAATTTCTGTCACAAAAGATATGCCCATCTCAGACTTAGATATGCCAAGCACAAGCTTTCTTGAAACTAGATCAGGATAATCTTGATTTTTATTAATTTACAAGCTGACTGTCTTCATCCCACTACAATCCCCTTTATTTTTTATTCCCTCCCCCTTTCTTCTGTCAAACTGCGGGTGAGAGGGTATTTATCAGATTATGCCGACTGAGGCACTCTGGGGAATTAAACTCTTAAAACTCTCTAAGTATGAAGAGTTCACCAACTGAGACATTTCAAGAACGTATGGCCTCGCATACCTGAACCAGAGTTCAGCTCACTGTATCAAGTGATTGCTGCTGAATTATCAGTTGTGCTCCATCTACAAGCATTCTCACTATATCCCCAGCTGGCAAAATCTCTTTAATAAGCCCCACCCCTTGACCAGCATACATAACCATGCTGTCAATATCACCTTGTGTTGTCTCATTTGGAGCAGTGCCAGCAAAACGCCGAATCTCCTTGTCCTGATAATGGTAGTTGTGAAGATCAGAGATGCACGAGTAATCAAACTCAAAATTTAAAACAATGCAAGGTGATTTCACAAAAGTCCAGATTCAAGCTTCCACTAGCTATTGGCAAATTCATAGGAATTTTCTACAGATATTTTAACCACTAACTTCTGTAAAACAGGCAAACAGCATGGTCTATTGCAGAAAAAAGATAAACCTACAATACGGTGCTGTCTTTCACAACCGTTTGTGTCTGCAAATGATTAGCTGCTGGTGAAACTAGACAACCTAATAATCAATAGTGAGAATTTGTACACCAAATGAAAGAAAGCGTAAAAACAATGGAAGGAACTGTACAGCTAAGCACTGAAAATGGCTTTATTATTTGAACAGAATTCCCCACAAACAAATCAATACCAGTTCGTGTACAGTGGAATGACCTATGATTGGTTGATCCACCTCTGTCTCATCAGGTGAAAGGTGCTTCCACTTATTAAAGAAGGGTGTCTTTAGAACACGGTGTGGTGCACCAGGCCACCTTGCACGCCCAAATACGTTTGTATATTCAGTTTCAGCCATTTCCAGTATCTTTTCCTTGTAAGTCGGATGAGCATAGCTTTCCGTTGCAGCTACAAATCTATATAGAAGTACAATTTTCAGCCATGTGACTTGTTTCCAGGTACCATATATGCACCAATTTGATCAGCAAACTCTCATAGACACAAACCTCGTACCCATACAAACACCTTTTGCGCCTAAAGCCAAAGCAGCAACATAGCCCCGTGCATCCACGATACCACCAGCAGCAATTACAGGTATATTGTGTTCCGAAGCCAGATCCACCACTCTAGGCAGTAGTGCCACCAGACCCTCCTGCTCAAAGGTTAAAATATTAAATCAATAAAAGTAGTGGAGCATTAGAAGTATGCATGACTCAGTCAAAGAAGTAATATGAAATTTTAAAAAAGAAGAGGATTTTTTTTTTTTTTGCAAAAATGTACTTGATACATGAAAATATTTTAAGAAAACTAAGAAAGAAAAATCACAAAATGTCTACAAAAAAGAAACAAAAAAAATCTCGAGTATATAGCCAGATAAGACGAATTTTCAATCTTTGAGAAAAGTGGTGCTCGCTTAAATTGCTGTTATTGATATCCAAATCATTCCTTCATTTTCAAGTTATGACCCTGAAAGCACTTTAGTAGTCAAGCAAAAGGACGGTGCTTTCTGACTTCTATTTACACCGGCAATCTGATGCAAACTATGAAAAAGGCTTCATGAAAACTAATTTCTATGTTAGAACCTGACCACTTAAGCTCAGCAAGAAAAGTATAGGCGCCAACAAGAGCTCCATCCTCTTGGCCCTTGGGTAGAGGATTGGATCTAAGAACTTTAAGCTGGAGGAGGTCAATATTTCTACCGTACCTGGTCTCTCTCAGCTTGCCCACTATTAAAAACTTGAAAAAGGAAATTTACAGGTACCCTGACTTATAAAAACTTCTCATGCTAGGTCATGATATTTGTACTTTGCTTGCAATTTTAATTCATTGCTGCTTTCAACTTTGAAGACCAATTACTGAAAAGATGGATCTCTTTTTCAGCACAATAGGAGGCCATCAATCTCACAAGTGCACCAGTGGCAGTGATTACTGATACAAAACATTTGCTTTCCTGCTACAAGAAAAAGGCTACCTAACCTAGTTATATGACGTTACAATGATGGCTTTACAACTTTCTATGATGATCTTCGAGACTTAACCTGTTACTCGATGATCATTTTATTTCTAAACGTAGATGAAGATAAAACACAAACAAGTAGCAGAGTACGAAATTGACAAGAAAAAAAACTTATATAACGTTTTCATGATGATAAATGGGATCTGCAATTTGTAGCTTTTGAATCCAACTATTTTCAATTATTTGTCCTTTTGAATCCAATACATGTGCTTGATGATTCTAACCATATACAAGTTCTATCCTCCATTTACCTGCATTAATTAGTTTCTGAAAAGAAGAAAATGTTGCAAACTAACTTGATGCCTTAAAAAAGACAAATTGCTCCTTGAGTTAGTAGCACGATTCATTGATTTAGTGTTTTGTCCCAAATCCTCTAGCTTCTGTGTTTTGTCCCAAGTATATCCATCATAGCTTCTGTGTTTTGTCCCAAGTCCTCTAGTGAGGCTTGTGGTTTGTGATGATGTCCTTGGCCCTTATAGTGGTCCATTTTTGCCCTGTACATAAATTTTTTGGCAATAAACTCAGGGCCATGCCCAGCAGCGGTTTTCCTGATTCATTGATTTAGTATTAAATATGCATACTGAAATCTCTTTAAACAAATATTAATTGTTTAGTATTGTCCATTTTAAACAATACTAACTTTGTCCAGAGTATCAATTTCAAAAATTCCTGAGCTGTTCCTTTCTCAATTATGTTTATGCTTATTGGGAATTCAAAACTGTTTTTATACGACTTACCAGTGTATTTGTTACTTACTGTAGCCAATTGAGATTAATAAAATACATAAAAAATGGCATTGACCAAACACGCAAAAATAGTAACAGGAAGAGTAGGTACTAAACTTTCTGACTAAGCTTGCATATATATATAAATTCAGACAACGGCCAGGATATGCAAAGACAGACGATACATCATTCGAGAGCACAAACAAGAATACCATAAAAGAGGTCATGCCAATAGGCAGGCCTTTACCTTACCAATGACATGTCCTCCGGCTTCATACCCCTGCACTATTATTGCGTCTACACCAGCGTCGACAGCCTTGGTTGCATCTTCGTAACTGCCGACCTTCCATTGCCAAACAAAAGATGGGAATGCTCACAAAAAGTTCGATGGATCTAATGCTGATCCGCAATTTGCAAATTTATGGCCCAGTCAGTTTCAATATCAGAGAAAATATAGAAAGCAACGAGTTTTCACAGAGCACATATATAAAGCGGAAAACCAAAGTCAGTTCAATTAATATGAGAAAATACATTAACAAACTTCCCATTTTGTTAAACAAAAACCTGATCATATATCTGCAATCAACCCACTTCAAAAGTAGTAATCCTTTCTTATTACAAGCAGTCATTTGACTTCATAGTTTACAAAGTTACTTTGGAGGTGTGTGTGTGCGTGTGTGTGTGTGTGAGAGAGAGAGAGAGTCTATACATGAAATACGGGTAACTCGTGAGCACATTGTGCTGCCTTGTTAAAGAGTGCCCAAATGCTGGCAAGTGTAACCATGCACTAACCTGGTGCACAACCTTCACGCCAACTTCATGGGCTTGATTTACAAGGCGCGCAGGGTAGTCGCCCCAGTAAACCTGAAGCACTGCCACTTTCTCTTCCAATACGACCTTTACGTTCTTCTCATGTGGGAAAGCCAAGACGACGCCGACGCCAAAGGGCTTGCTCGTCAATGCCCGCGTCCTTGCTATCAGCTTCCTCAGAACATCCGGCGATTCCTGCTCATATACCCCAAGTGTCAGAACTGCCATCAGCAGTCTTCAATTCAACCCCTAATGTTGGTGCCCATAGAAAGTTAAATTCAGATGCAAAACCAGATTGCCGTTATCGTATCTTACTGACATGCAACCAAATCCTACCCACTAAGGGAAACACCTTTCAGCCCTTTAAACACATGATATCTCAGTGGGGCCAGCCTTTGATGCCTGGAATTGGACGGACCAGTAGTGCAAGCTTGAGCTAGAATTTCAGGCTTTCCAATCGACCAGGTGCCAGGAATCCGATTTGCAGCAAAATTCTCGAAATAAGAAGCTTCAAATCCCTTAATAAAACCAGAAAAGACATAAATCTGACACCCAAGATGGAGGATTTCTAGGGGCACTCTTGTGAAACGCGTAGAAAAGAATGCTTCTATAGGCCTGATTCACACACACACACAATGAAAACAAGGCAGTAACAGTAAGCGCAAATCGCAAAGCGATTAAGGAAAATAGTCTCCCGGGGCAAGAGATATCTGAACTACATAGCAAACCATAGGTCTTGATCAACTGGAAAGAGAGAGAGAGAGAGAGAGAGAGAGAGAGACCGAATCGGGGGCTCGAAGGAGTCCGATAGCACCGGCGTTGGCGACGGCGGCAACAAGCTCCGGGCTTGCAATATCGGGGCCCAGTGGTGCCTGAACTACGCCGTAGTCGAACCCCAAAATCCCCCTCCAACCACCCATCTCTCTCTCTCTCTCTCTCTCTCTCTCTCTCACACACACACACACACACAAACCAGTACCCAAAATTGTGCAGCCGAAATGGAATGGATTTTGAAGGGGACGAAGCTCGTTTCCCATTTTCTCCTCTTTCATATTTTTACTTTCATATTTTCAATTTTTCCCGCTCCTGTTTTTAGATACATATTTTCACCTAACAAAGAGATATTTTTACTGCGGATTCTGGTGAAATTATTGTATGGTGTTATTGTCTAGCCATAAGAGAGCCCTTCATGAGTTATAGAACGCATAAACAATCTAGTAAGAATCCTAAAACCAGGTTGTTTTGTCTTAACCTACTGTAATAAGGGCATGGCGGCCAATTGTTTTGTTTTGAACCTGAAAAAGCATATTTAATTGTTTTGAACTGATAAATTTTGACGTGGTGTTTATGAGACAGGTGTTTACGATTGATTATTTCATCAGAAACGACATGATCTTTAAACAATATTATCCTGCACGCAGACTACAAAGGCCAAGAAGTTGGAAAGCAAAAAATCAAGTTAAATGTGCGCAGGGTCGGTGTGGGAAGATAACCTACAAAGATCTAATCTCCTTATGAAAGTAGCGGTCGATATCTCCCCAAATAGAAGTTCTCGAGAGAGTTTTGAAAGAATTAATGGTGAAGCAAGCCAAACTCAGTGCTGGCCTTTCTGCAGCAGGACGTCATTAATCAGCCTCTCAAGGTTGAGATAGGAAGGTCCACCAGGCAGGGCAGCCTTCTCTGCTTTTTCCTTCCACTTCATGGCCATCCTCCTCTTCTCCTTCCCCTTCCCTCCCTTCATCATCTCCCTCACTTGGCCCTCGACCTGCTCCCTCCTCACGTCGCCGTCGATCTCCATCCCCCTCTCCCATTCCGTGCAGGTGTACCTGCAGTTGGTCGTCTGCTCAGCGCATAAAGGCCAGCACAGCATGGACACTCCCCCGCAGATGCTCTCCGTCGTCGAGTTCCACCCACTGTGGGAGAGGAACGCTCCGACGGAGGGTGGCGCAGCACCTCCTGTTGGGACCTGATGACCCACAGGAACGGGTAGTTGCTGTTGGCCAGGCCCCAGGCGAACTCCACCAGCTACTGCCGACTCATGACAGTGATGCTGCCGAAGTTGACGTAGACGACCAAGACTTCCCCCTGCTCGTCCAGCCATTCCAGGCAGCTATCGTCTTCTTCCCACAGGTTGGACTTGATGGCAGTCGCCCTGTTCACGGCCACGCTCTGGCTGAGCTTCACCAGATGGCCGACCGTGCAGACGCGAGGGATTCGGGCCAGGATGGCGTCGATAACTTAGAGGTCCAGTTCTTCAAAGGTGTTGAGGACGAGGTCGGAGCACTTGGTCACTGCTTGTGCTTCGTTTTTGCAGAAGTTGAAGGTGATGCCGTCCCTGTCGAGAGTTCTAACGAAGGTGGGCAGCCCTGGGCAGGTCTCTGAGAAGAATCCCTGCCTCCCTTCTATCCAATCAATTCTGGTATTGAGGTACCCATTTGTCAACTGGCTCTCATCTGTTCAATGTGCAGCAAGAGAATCAACAAAAACTCGCAAACTAACTGCACCAGAGATGAACTACACTGAATCTACATACTATTTGCGTATAAGTTCGCTTCTAAACCGTGACGCCATGAAACATGGAAATCTACCCTTAGATTTAGATCAGTTTACTTGGCTGCACTTGTAAACAGAATTTTTCAAGCACAGACGAATCAGACAAGATGAAAGCTCTCATATCTTGTAAAACATACGAAATTTTAGTAAAGCATCCGAGAAAACAGATCCGCCGGAAATATGTTCTTTGTTTTTTAAAGATGATCCATTCTTACATCTATATGGTTGATTAGGAACAAATTATAGAAATCTAGTGTTAAGATATTGTAGTACTGGTCCACTTTTTTGCACTTGTGCTTTTGATCGTGTGACATGTCAAGTCCACTGGCTGGTAGGACATGATCGTATGTTGATCGTTGCATCCTTCGTAAGACACAAAGACCGAACTTGTTGAAGGTTACTGATCAATCGAGTTGATCCTTTTGAGTTTTGTACACACGAGAGAAAGAGAGAGCATGCGAATTAGGATGGACTCCCGAGGACCATTGCCCATACCAGGGCGTAAAACTTACATGATTTACGCATTCATATCTTATAATGTTTATTTATTTATATACATATTTTTTGTAAAGTTTCAAATTTAAACTATTAGTATCCCTTAGCCAGAAGAGCAAGGTGACCAACATGTGAAATAGAAGAGAGAAAAGGTGACCAATATAAGACCACAATATTAATTATCTTGTATGCCTTATTATTTACATGCGTGATTCTCAACAAACTACTAGCCATTGCTCACATTCAAGAGGCGCATTTCTCATTTGAAGTAATTTCATAAAATTCTCACCATAGTCGAAGCGATACATGAAAAAAAACTTCGGAAGAAAACATATTCAATGATGTGATGTCCACCCGTCAATGATGGATAATTCCTTTAATAATGAAATGAATATCCCATGGCAAATAAGATTAAGGAAATAAAAGGATATAGGTTACTTTGGTTGTCTAAAGTTTTACTAAGACCTTTTTCTCCTTGATCGTTTAATCTTTAAAATGATTGCTTACACAGAAATGTCTCGTACCTACCAATTTTTCTGTTTAAGTGTATTAGCAGTAATTTACAACACACCATAAATCTAAAATTCATTGTTTGTTTAAATGGTAGACTTCACAAGAATATGCATGGATCTCCAATCACTTGGAGTCTTAGATATGAGGCTATCAAATGCAGTAAAAATATAAAGTTTAGCTCCTTCAAATATATATGGTATGCCAGACAGTTAAAATTTAAAAACTTAAATATAGACACTAAATTGGTATTAGCCATGACTTATGATGTGGTGATTGTTCATGGTGGCTTTAGCAACTTTAATTGTATTTTTTTAGCAATGTTTTTTTAAATTTTAACCATCCAACACACTACACAATTAATATATATATATATATATATATATATATATATATATATATATATATATATAAACGTTTTTACCCGCTCCAAATAGAGCACAATGGCAGCAGAGTAGCCAGCTTTATTGCAACCCTTTTTTGCATGTTATGGCAGAACCAATAGAGCCCTTTATAGGTTATATACTGTAGAGTGGTTGGCAAATTTGTGATTTGGACTCGGATAAACTGAAAACTGGGCCATTGTGTCAAAGAGTTGATTTAGCAATTAGGTTGGAATAGATCATAAAATTCTATTTCTTGGAAGATTGTGGGTTTTTTTCGGTTAACGAATCTAGAAAATGGCTCATTACTTGATAAATCAGTAACTATGTAATTGGCCATTAGAAAACAAAACCCCTTGTTTCCAGGGGTAATGATTTTTACTTCTATTACAAAACAAATTTTTTACTTTCATTAAATGGAAATAAAGAAGTCTGGGTCATATGTAAATTCAAACTTTGAATTTCAAATTTGAATCTGGCCCTAATCCTGCTTTTAAATTGACCTGGGAAGCCGAACTTCCAAATCAGATCCACATTTTTATATTGCTTACAAAAACCGACTTTCAAATTGGATGTTGGGTATAAGAAACTTCTTCAAAATCAAATACAAACTCAATGTTTAAATTTTAATTTGAATATGATGTCATTTTTTAAAATCCAAATCATATCCCTTTTCTTAATGGGATGTTTTTTTTTGTTCCTCATGTCCAACTTTTTTATTGCTTCCAATTACTAATCAGATTTTGAATCCATTTAGTTGGCCAATCTAGTATCAACATTTGAATCTGAATAGTTGAAGGGTGTCCCGTTCTATCACTGACACCGACGCAGCTCAGGACCCAGAGGCAGGGGGAATGAGGGGGCCTTCTGACTCGCCCACCCGAATACAAACCACTCTCGAATTTGGCGTGCAGCAGATCCAAAATTTGAGTATGATATCCCAACTAGGATATTAAGACAAGAAAAGAATCCAAGCGGATTACGGGTAAATGTCAAGTTATACACCTATAAAAAATCCGAATTAAGTTGTAAGTTATTCAAATCCAAACTCCATTAATTGAATTCGGTAATTGAAAAGTTGACCAGACGTCTTTTAAAACAATTCATCTGCTTCAATTGATGCTTTGCCGAATGATAGCGTTTAGAGGCAATATAGTATCTTGTCCAAATCCTGGTCCCGTCATTTTTTATCTCTCGGTGGATCCCGAGGTGGTGGCCGCTACTGCTCATTATTTAGGCGTGCACGATATTCGGTCTTGGATACACCCTTGAGACCTTACCAGCCAGATATGGAAGGCATCTCCCTTTCCTTTCTATTTTTAATTTTTGTTTCTTGAATCAGTAAATCAAGATTGATCGGTATTTATTGAAAAACAAGATTGATCGGTAGTTATTGGAGATCAAGATCGATCCGCAGCGTGGCGGTTATCCTTTTTTCCCGCCTTTTTCATTTCATAAGCTTCGGTTCTCGTCTCTCAGGCTCTAATAAGGTGCGCGCCCTCTTTTTCCTCCTCCTCCTGTTTCCTCTCTTTTTTCCTTGCGAGAATTTTTTTCCGAGAGTCTCATCTTTTCATTCTTTTTTTGCGCGCGGTCATCTCTCCCTCTCTCTGTTTCACTGTCTGTGTGGCGTTTTCCGGGATCGAAGCTTAGAAGAGGAAGACGAAGCATTAGCGTTCCAGACACCCAAAATCACCCTCCGGCAGCAGGAAGTCCGGCTCCAATCCGTCGTAATCGCCGGTCTCTAGCCGACTGGGCCTGGGGTTCGTCGACCGCTGCCGGTTCCTTTTCCCAGTAGGGTTTCGCCCACCTAGTTGTTCACCGCGGGTTTCGATCTCTAGCCGGAGCAGGGTCCCCTACTGCTCCACCTGCTTCTCCGCCTCTCCCTTTTCCTTTTCACCCGGATGCACCTCCTCAGCTGGTTTTTTTTCCGGTGGGAAGCTACTGCAACTGCGCGGCCGCTTCCTAAGCTTCGCTTCTCGTCTCTCAGGTCCTAATCTGTCTCTGTAAGGTGGGCGCCCTATTTTTCCTCCTTCTTTGATATTTTTCTGTTTCCTCTGTTTTCTCCTTGCGAGATTTTTTTTTTTCCTGAGAGTATCGTTTTGTTTTCTTTTTTGGGCAGGGTCATCCCTCCCTCTCTTTTTCACGGTCTGTGTGGGGTTTTCCTGGATCAACAGCCAGATCAGGTCCTTTTCGTCAGCATATGTGCTTGGTATGCCTATGTTCCATTACTGCCATGTTCAGGTAACTACAGAATTTACCAGTCTTTATGAGTTTGCTTCTTCCTCAGTTTGCTTCCTTTGGAGAATTTTTTAGTTAATTTTGTCTTACTCATTAGTGCCAAAGTGATAGCATACATGCATTTTACACAGTTGATTTTATTTTGTTAAATCAACTTGAATTTTTTTATAAATTGTTTCTTAATTACCAGTTGAGTGAGCACTTCTTAACTTATTTTCTTTACCTTTTTCCCCCGAAAGACCGCTTCAAAGGAAAATATGAGCCTGAACCCTTTTGCAAGCGGCGGTAAAACTCTTTGGTTGGTACCTCTCGTTCAAGGGATGTTGTATATATATGCATATCTAAATAGTTTTAACTTGGGAAATGGGTAGTGCCCACAACAATTAAAGTCTGATCAAGGCCTTGATGACAGCTATAGTGATCAGTCCTTATTGGTCCGTTTCATGCTTCACCTTTATGCATTACTAGATGTCTCTACTTTTGCTCCATAAGCTTCTTCTCTACTGCATTTGAGATACTAGGATTTTTTTTCTTTTTTGCTAAGAAATTTCGTATCATTAGTCAAATTGTAAGCTTAGTTCTCTTGTGGTCTGATGACAAATTCATGCTTCACCACTAGAGTCTTATGTGATTCTTTTTAAAGCTCAACCTTTGTCTTATTTTTTTAAAAAAAAAAAACCTAAATATACAGAGGATGGAATAAGAACGGTTTAAAACCATTACAACAACCTCCTTGTCGCTGGAGGATTTAGTTGATGCACCTGCATTATCTATAGAGAGATGGTTTGAATTGGCAAGTGATGTACTTTCAGATCATGAGCCCATTTACTTGCATATTGCAGTCTCTGTCACAGTTCCGATCTTCACATCATTTGCCTTTCATGTGTTCCCATCTCCTCAATATGCATTAAACTCTTGTCTAGATCCACTTTTGGGAAGAATCCAACAGCTCAAGTGATGGGCTTATTTTCTAGATGCTAAGGGGAGTGAGGTTATTAGCATGCAGATGAGGTGAGATGAAAACAGCAAGAAGTTGCTTCGTAAGTGTGTTTTCTATCAGTTTTTAAATATTTGAATATGTACAATAGGTTTATTTACAAAATTCATTTTAGATGGTAAAGAATAACAATAGGTTGGTTAATGGTTATGTCGCCCAAATAACTAATTAAACTGTGGTCCAGCGGAGAGAGAGATGCCAAAAATAACAGTGAGTACACCAAAAATAATCATGATAGAGAGGAATCATTTCAAAGGGTCATAAAAGATAAATTTATGTTCATTACCATCTAAAACAGTTTTCAGGTTATCTGATTACACTTTAGAAGGCCGTGGCAATTGACATTTCTTGAGATAGATGGGCGTGCTGCGGCAACAGATTAAACAAAGTAGTCAATATCATGGTTAACCTTCCGAGAGTTGTTGGCTTGCATGTTTTTCAGCAAGCTTGTGGTGTTCACTCTGAGCTTTTCCCTGTTTAAGGAGAACATTATCTGCATTAAATATACCAAGCAATGTAAAATTATTATTCAGCAAGATAAACAAACTACAAAATCCAAAGCATGGTATATATGTGAATATGTTAGCGCGTGGAGAACTAAGAAAATCCTAGTCGAGGAACACTAGTAATAAAATTTTAAAATTTTAGGAGCACCAATATGTAAATGAGGAAAATTTCACTGAAGTATTCATATGAACTAAGAACTTTTGCGGGCAGTTGACCACACAGTTTCCACAGTGCCTTCGACCCTGTATAAATGACCGGAAGAATTGAAAAATTTGTACTTACTGATTTCGTCAGTCTCCGATGTTATCTTCAATGGCAACATGAATGTGCTGATAGCTTTACGTGGTTTGGAGAATTCTGTTTGATGAATCAAAAAGTTGAAATTCAAAATTATTAAAAATTGAAACTAAAAAACAAATTAAAGTTTTTCTCTTAAAAAAAACATAAACGTTCATAATTGGAGGGCTACTATTCGTCAAGATACACGACATCAATCGAGGGAGGATTTGGAGTCCTCCAAGAAGGAGAAAAGATGCCAATGGAGGACGCTATTGTCGATGCTCCCCGATCTTCTCCTGTGTTATCGTTTTGTCCCTCGCCTCTGGTGCATGACTCAAAAAGAGAGTAAATTTCAAGCGGAATTTTGAGTAGGGATCATACGGTGATTGGAGGTGACTTGGTAAAGTGCTCATGTTTTAAAAATCTCCAGGAAGTCGTCGAGTTTGAACAATGTAAATGGCTTTGATATATTCGCTTATTAATATGAATCAGATTCTAGTTAACTGATTTTTTTTTATGAATTCAGAACTGACTAAAAGATAAGTTCAAATTTGATTAGCAGTTTCATGCCCGAACCTGGATTATGTTTAACAGTTATTTGTGAATAACCTGGAGCGGTTACGTTATTCACTTCTTTTTTGAGCTGTCATGCGAAGGCTTCCTAAAAATGTTTTTGTGAAATATTTTTTTTTTTACGCCTCACCTTCCCCATGCAGGTGATGCAGAATAGCTGGAAGAGAACTATCGGTACATCGGCCAGAAAACTTACAGAGATTGAGGGAAAGGTGTAGATGATTTGGGCGGAGAGACAAGAAGCTCAACGATTACTTGAGGTTGCTCAGGACGCATAACACAGCGAACCTAGCTCAAGAATCCGTACTTGAAACTTGCATGGTATAGATGGTCAACTTGAGCAGCATGCTGTCAACACATTTTCTGTTTTATTGTAGTTAGAGGTGGGGCCAGGAATTTTTTTTAGGAGCGGGCTAAACGATCCGTAGGTCGGGCCAAGAGGAGCGACGGGTCAGGTCAAACTAAAAAAATTTGACATTTTCAATATAATTTTTTTTTCTTGCACTCACCCGGGCCATGGCCCAAGGGAGCCCCCCTCCCTTCGCCCCTGATTGTCGTGATGTTAGTTTTTTGGATTGCTAACGGTAGTATAAGTGACAATCGAGTTGAAGGCTTGTACATAAAACCACACAAATTTCAAAGTAACTCTAAACCCTGGCGGTAGGGGAAGGGGGCCTTCAGCTCCTCCTTGGGGGCGCACGCTGTCATAGAGGTCTTCCCTTAGTTGGGAGCATAGATCAGCTAAGTGTGGTTGCTTGTTAATGTGAAACACCTCCCGGACCACATCTCCAGTGGAGTACATGTTAAGAAGAACACTAGGAGACTGATCTCAATTTCATCGTTGCTGGGGCGCCGACTTGAATTAGCCATTCGAGTGTGCCATCGTACTACAATAAAATAAGTATTGAGCGTTTGCCATAAGATCTCCAGGGGCATATCCTAATTCTTTGAGCGTTATTGCCAAAGAATTGTCTGAAAAAATCTGCATAAAAATGATTAATAATAATAATTTTCTTTTTTTTTTTTTGAAACCACAAGATCGAAAAAAAATTATTTGAGAACAATACAAGAAGGTATATGTGTTGTCAAATTCTAAGAGTGGTTATTTCGTAACTGGTTGACAAATTTGAACAAACAACGAAATGGAAGACAACAGCTTGCTTTTACCGTAGGAATGGAGCAGAAAACCTTCTAGTGAAAATTTAATTGAGATCAGGACCTGATACCAGGAAAGAACAAGGCAATAGAAGCATGGATAGACCGCATGCACAAGCAGAACTAGAAATTTAAACCGGAGTGGGCATAATTCTTCTAGGGCAGAATTGGTTCAAGAAAATAGTATGGTTGTATGTGTATAAATTCGTCCGTATATATATACATATACCTGACTGGTTTTATAACCATTTTTGAAAATCAGATTCATCATTATTGGAGTGCTTTTACCCATTCATGTATACATTTACTGGCTGCTGCAGATATATTCTTCTGACTACCTAGTCCATTACTCTTGCATTATCATTTAAACAGAAAAAGTAGTGAGATCGGTAAGACATTTTGCACTAGCTACTACAACAATCAATTCCTGGATTCCTTATGCTTTGGATGGTTCGCATAAAGATCTAGGGAAATTAATGCCTAGACTGACTGCATGTAACGCATCAGAACAGATGGCATCTGACGCAGAAGAAGGCAAGCGTACATTTTAAAAATAGAATCGGCGGTGGCATTCGTGGAGGAAGCAGTGAGGTACATTTTAAAAATAAGGTAGCTCAAATCAGGGTCGGTCATACTCATATTGTTAACAAAATGGTGTGGCTCGAAGTATTACACACATCGCAAACAAAAACACAACGCATTTTAAAACCCTAAATCAATGCACAATCTGAAGCAAAGCAGTTCAATAATTAGACAAAAAATTGTGTCCTAGATAGATCTCTGTAGTTTCCAGGGAATGATGGTTTGAAGCACTAGATCGGCCAATCTAGAGGTCAAAAGATAAGACAAAAGATTGTGGAGAGATATGAGACCATGATTGTCTTAAGCCCTTCACCCTCACGAATTTGCTGCAAAAATCCAGAGGGAGAGAGAGAGAGAAGAGGAGCATCTTACTATCTACCCACCCATCTGTCTCTCTATCTACCCACCCAGTTCTTGATCAAAATCAGAAATCTCCGAAGTCATTTTTATAAGAAAAACTATTGTTTTTGTATATTCCAAATGTCAACTTAGTTCAGCTGGTGTCAATTTGTCGCCGTTGCCACATCCAATTCATTCCCGATAAGATTTTTTTTCTCCTCTTTGTTTGTCGTTCTCAATCTTTTCTCTTTTTCTTGCTGCTTTTGTTGTGTTCAGGGAGCAAAAAGTCAGCGGAATATTACAAAAAAAGGCTGTCACGCTATCGCAGAAATTATGAGGGAGAGAAAGGGAGAGTTCAGGAGAAACAGACAAGAGAAGAAAGAAAGGTGGGCCAAAGAATATCCTTGACAGAAAATTGGGTACATTTTATATTTTATATCGCATTTTTAATCTTTAGGAGGAAAGGAAAATAACAGATATGAGAAAGAGTGCACGCAGTATTCTTTTGAGATAAAAGTACAATAAGCAAAAGTAGGACGCGGGCGCAGCTAACAGTTGCACGTCTTACAGAAGCTCCACTGTGAGATAGTAGCAGGATAATTATGCGTGCTATGTAGATGATCTCCCCTAGTACAAATTTGAGCGTGTGGTTTTAAGAAGAACAGTGCAGTTGAATCAATGCAGTAAGTCTTTGATCAGCCTCTCGAGGTCCAGGCAGAGCGGCCTTCTCTGCCGCTTCCTTCCACTTCTTGGCCATCCTTCTCTTCTCCTTCCCCTTCTTTCCCTCCATCATCTCCCTCAATTGGCCCTCGATCTCCTTCCTCCTCACGTCGCTTTCGATCTCCATCCCCATCTCCCACTCTGTGCAGGTGAACCTACAATTGGTCGTCTGCTCCGCAAAGAAGGGCCAACACAACATGGGCACTCCCCCACAGATGCTCTCCATCGTCGAGTTCCACCCACAGTGGGTGAGGAACACCCCGACCGAAGGGTGGCTCAGCACCTCCTGTTGGGGACACCAGCTAGCCAGCCGCCCCCTCTTCCTCGTCTCGGCCAGGAACTCCTTCGGCAGCAGGGCCGCCTCGCCTTGCACCAGGTCGGGCCTGATGATCCACAGGAACGGGTAGTTGCTGTTGGCCAGGCCCCAAGCGAACTCCACCAGCTGGTGCGGACTCATGATGGTGATGCTGCCGAAGTTGACGTAGACGACCGTGCCTTCCCCCTGCTCGTCCAGCCATTCCAGGCAGCCGTCCTCTTCTTTCCACAGGCTGGACTTGATGGCAGTCAGCCCGTTCATGGCCACGCTCTGCACGAGTTTCAGCAGAGGACCGACTGTGTAGACGTGAGGGATTCGGTCTCGGATGGCCTCGAGGACTTCGTACTCCAGATCTTCAAAGGTGTTGACGATGAGGCCCACGCCCTTGGTCACCGCCTGTGCTTCATTGACGCTGTAGTTGAGCATGATGTCGTCCCTGTCGAGAGTTCTGATGAAGCTGGGCATGTCCCTGAGAAGGATGCCCTGCATCCCTTTTATCCAATCAAGTCTGGTCCGGAGATATCCATTTATCAGCTGGCTCTCATCTGTTCAATGTGCAGCAAGAGAATCAAGGAAAGCTCGCAATCTAAGTCCTGCACAAAAGTTTCTACTACTACACTTAATTTACAGATCATGTGCATAGTTTTTCTTTCTTTTCAAATCTGTAACAAGAGAAAAGTAATTGTCACAATTAAAACTTGGAAATACATTGTTATGTCAGCTTACTTGGATGTATGAACAGAATTTTGTAGGAACAAATGAATCAGACGATATATATGGAAACTGTTGACAATCACGTATGACGTTTCGTGATATAGTTTGAATCCTTTGTGTAACTAATCAAAAGGATTGTACAATTTCATTTCGACACATTTGTTGTGGGGCAGGGCGTAAAAAGGACCTTTTGTTTTCGCCCCGAAAACAAAAACACAAATGGTGAAGATTTTCATGTGAGACAAAAGGAAAGATCGACTGTTCTTTACAGTTGTGAGTAATGGATGATGACCAAGAGTTTGACAAGCCGGTACAACTACAAGGTTACCAAATTTGAAGAAAACAGGTAGTGAGTCTTCAGGAAGAAACTTAGATTGAGTCTATTCTAACCATTTTGGTTTTGGAAATTAGTTGTGTTTTCAACAGTTGAATACTGTTGATGCCAGTGGCGTCTTCTCCAAATATTTCTGCGACAGCAAATCCCATTTAATAGCTAGAATGTGACGCTTCGTTTGTCTCATTCTTCGACTTTAAAAATTACAGATTCAGAACCAAATTTATTCGAAGACTCGAATCCAAAGCGGATCTGATTAACCATTTGACGTGTAGGCAGACCTGACAGAGAATCTTACGAGAGTGCAACTGTGGTGGGCAAGGTTCGATTAGATGGGCATCCAGCAGACCCATGCTTCCCGTCAGTGCTGCATTAAACGCCGCACGTCTTTCAGGATGAGTCGTAATTAAAACCGTCCGGCAAGGAAGACGGAGTTCGAGCAATAATTATACTTTCAAGTCAGTAGAAAGGGAATATCAGTATCATTTCCAAGTTAGTTGATAGGAAGAGAGAGGTCAAACTTTCCGGTTAGGTATAAAAAAGTACTGCAGTGCAGTATGGATATCATGACTATCATTTTCAAACTCTTATAATGTTTTGATAAAGTTATTTTAAATAAAATATAAACAATTTTATATAGTTATAAAAACAATTTTGATATAAAACATGCTTTTTTTTATGAAAATGTTCATTTTCAATTACCAACATAGGGATGCAATGTGTGACATTGCTTTTTATTTATAATAAAAGTATTATTAAAACCCAAAAAATGATCAACTTAATATATATTTGCATCAACCTATCCTGAATTTCATATTGGTAAGGTTAAGTTTCCAAAGAAAAAAAAAACTTTAAACATCATATTTAAAAGGTCTGGCTTGTGTCTCTAACCGGTTTGGTTTCTACCAATCATATTAATTTTATAGATATAAAAAAATCAGAAAAAAACAGATGACATAGGTAAGAGACAAAAAAAAACAGACCTATTAAAATTCATTATTATTTTTTTTGCATTTTGACTTTATAAATATGATCTTAAGAGTGATTAGATGATAAATATATATTAAGTTAGTCATTTTCTTGCTTAAATAATGCTTTTTAATAGTGCAAAAATCTTATTTTTACAAAAATGACTTGAACTAAAGCATGATTTATATTAAGTTAGTGTATATAGACACATGAGAAGGTTCACATTTTGTTTAAAACATTTTTTTACATGAATTTAATAACTCTGGTTTTTATCCCTTATCCAAATGGTCTGGTATGGATATTTTGACTATCATTTTCAAACTCTTGCAATTTTTTGCTAAAACTGTTTTCTCATTCCTTAAATCTTATGTTTCAAAATATTTTTGACAGATCAAGCATTTCCATGACTTACTTAACCTAAGGGAAAACTTCAATATAAAGTATAAACCTGCACTGTAAAGGCATGGCTCAGAAAAAAAATTACCCTGCGGTAGAGCAGGTTGGTGAATACTTAAAAAATTTTCCATATTTGCTTCATATTGATGCAGTTAACTAAAGCAAGAATGGCACTAAAAAAAAAACGAAAGGGTAACTTTAGTCTAACCAGAAGACGAACTAAGGAGAACGACGATGAGCAATATTAATACAGTAGCAAGGCAACACAGAAATCCACAACAAAGTAGATCTAACCATAAGAAAGGTGCATATATCCATGCGTACCCTTAAATGGCGTGTAACCTCTCTCTATGAGATCAAGGTAATGAAAGTAGCCCCAGAAGCCACAGGCGCTCGTAGTCCAGAAGAAGAGCACAGGCAACCCAAGCTCCTGGGCAGCCTTGTGAGTGAAACTCATGGCTCCATCAGAAATTATGCAAGTCACCGGTGGGTTGCCAAATCCGTTGAGCTTCTGCAGGAGATGAAGGAAAGGTACGTGAAAGTTCTTGGTGGCGGAGTCACAGAGCGCAGGGATGTCCTGTGTTCGGTCAGGGTCTGAGGGTGGCAGACCGTCGGGGATGGTCTCAAACCTGAAGTCCTTCAATCCCTCGACGGCGCCGGGGCCCCTCGACCTCACCAGGCGCTGGTGGTTGTACTCTGTGTTGACGAAGGTTATGTGGAAGCCCATGCAGTGGAGGAGCTTCGCAAGCTGCATCATGGGGGTGACGTGCCCCTGTGCAGGGAAAGGGATGCAGACGGCATGAGGCTTCTCCATGGCCGCCGCCGCTGGTGGTGGTGGTGGTGGCTGGACAAGGAAAGTGAGGTCAGCCAACAACCCAGCGGAATAGAAGAGAAAAGAAGTGCTGGTATGTGGCAAGAATAGAGCTGAGCCCTCTGCATTTATAGCCATTCGCTTGGCCCATGTGGCAAAGTTCTTATGAATCACCAAAAAAAAAAAAAGTTATCTAGTTATAAATTTAATTGAAAGATTGGGGTAGTTATAAATTTAATTGAAAGATTGGGGTAAGTTTACGGAATATCTTAAAACTTGTATTCATGAAAGATTAGGTAGGTTTATGAACTATCTTAAAAAGTGTCTTACTATGAACATGGTTTAACTTTCAAAGTAAATTCTTGAAACATTTATTTACCGAACATCCCTATAATTTTTTGATAAAAGTAAGTGGTCACAAAGTAAAGATGTCATCTAAAACATCCCTTTTAAGTCTGTCATATGAAGAGCCAATAAATGTTAACATTTATTAAAGGACCGACCTTTAATTAGCAAAGGACCGACCTTCCCCCTTATAAAAGAAAAGCTTAAGTCAATAAATGTTACGGCAAACCGTCGCTTGGAGTGGCGTAGGGGCGGCCGGGCAGGACTCAAGTCGGCAAGTAAAGTAAATTAAGTTGCGACTCGAACATTTTAACTTTTTTTATATTGTTGCCTGGACCGGAGCAGGGCTGCCAACTAGTACATCGTATTTGGTCAGATTTAAGTCCGTTCTCAATACAATACAAAAAAAAGGTACTGAGTTGAGTTTGAGTGGGTCTGATAATTTTTTTAATATATATTTTATTAAATAATTATACTATTTTATTACAATTGATTATATTTATATATTATTTTATATTAAAAAGTTATTTTTTAATTTAATTGTGCCAAGACTTAGGCCCAAGTTTCAAATGGCAAGTCAGTTTGAGCGTGAAATCTTATCAAACTAGATCGGCCAGATGCCCAAGCTTAATTTGAAGAGTCTCGAGTCTATCAACCATAATCATCAAGCGCAAGTTATTCAAGAGCGACAATAAAAAGCTCTTCCTCGTGGTACCACTACAACCAAAATGTATCGTGTCGAGCTAACACCCTTCTTTGCCTTTACCTGTTTATCATAATTTGCAACCAAAATGTATCGTGTCGAGCTAACACCCTTCTTTGCCTTTACCTGTTTATCATAATTTGCATGAGATGACGGGACTCTTGCTTACGGGAGCCCTCTCTTACTTGGGAATATAAAGAACAGTTCTGTCTTTCTCGGTACGCTGGTGGAAAACAGACCTTCTGTTTTTGAGTTGATCCTAATTGCTATGGGGGTTGGACCTCCCATAGCAATGACAAACATTTCTCTTTTTCATAACTCCGTGGCAACGCTAAGGAGGTGGAGGATATTGAAATCTAAGTAGATGAACCCAAAGGCTGTCAAGTAGAGTCTTCTACTCCAACTTATTTCTTAGGCAACTTTCAATTGTACAAAACACGCACCTCTCTCGCAAAGTAAACATGTCACGTCACATCACGAGCAAATTTCAAAACAAAGGTCAGCGTACATGTCATTCAAAGTTTTAAGCAACCAATCTCAGTTCATATTGGTGCAGCAACGCAACCAACTCAAACTTTTCCTCCATTATTGGGAGAGAGTTGATGTAGAATAGTCAGTCCTATTAATCACAGTTTCTTTTCTAGGGCCTGAAACGTATGGACAATTGTCCATACAAAAAATATAAAAAGAAAATTTTATTTTATGTTGGTATTTAGGATCATTTTTCTCATACTTCTTAAAAACTAAAATTTACTACTAATGTTCCTTAAACATAAATTTCTGTTTTCTTTTCTTTTTTTAAAAATAAAGGTTCCAGCCAAGCAGATTTAGAAGAAAAAAACACCACCTGACCACGAAGACGTTTAGAAAGGGCATCACCAATTCACCATTAGACGAATCAAACATGTTCACATTTGCAAAATACTGTTGACTAGTAAAGGATGCATGACCCTGGCGTTAAAAGTTGTACTAGATGGGGAGAATCTTCTCAAGAGATGGTGTATTTAATCACATCCATTTGATTGTGATTTGTAACTTGCCTTTGAATAGTTTGGGCTAGTGAAAATTACCTTTGAGCGGTGATTTTTCACCAGATAGAAACAACACTGGTGGGGGTGTCCCTTCCCCAGCTAATCTACGAATATATGCTTGTGATCCTCTCTCCAAAAGGGCAAACCAAATTTGACTTGAACAACTTGCAGTGACTCGACGCCCGCCAAGATTAATCTTTTGCTTTTGCCTTGCCTTTTCCGGCAATAGCTGTGAGAGAGAAACGGAGAAGACTGAGTTGCTTTCATCAAGCATGTATGAAACAGTTGCTGCCACTATATGTACGTGTGGGAATATGAATTAAGTGAAGTCGGAAGCTGACGATCGACGCTAATCTTCCTATTCGATAGGTGGTGCAATCAATCAAGACATGACATTATACTTCGGATGCCTTGCTTGTCGCAACTGTCATCGCCCAATCGACAATGCTGCTGAAACTATGGAGCACCATCGTCAGCTGGCCTAACTCAAACCCTTTTGCCTCCACAATAATATGTGCAGCACCCGATTACCAACTTTTTCACAACTAAGTTTGAATGAGAGCTGAAACTTATGGCTTGGTTCTATTTGCTTATTCATTGCCCATTAATTCAGTTTTTGGCTTTGTGGAGTACAGGTATTAACATACAATAAAAGTACTAACGCTTTATACCCATAATAATCCATTTGGAGATCCACACGCAACGTGCTTGACAAAAATGGGAAAACCGAGAAGATGGTGTGTGGAGTGATTTTCACAGCTAAAAGCCAACCGAACTAAGAATGGACAGGAGTCGACCGCAGCACAGAAAGTTAAGCAATGAGTACGCCAGTGGGTAATCGTCATTAACAACACACTGCTTTCTTATGTGGTTTCCCATTTTTCTGGCATGTCTGGTACTTTTGTCTTGATTAAATGCATGAATAAAGCACCTTCTGCGTTCGCATTTCTATGAATTTTCAATTGGTAATAGAACGGTGACCCGGATTTTGGGGCGCTGCCTCTTGTAACTGGACCTTAATGAATTAAGGTTTCAAAAAAATGGGCTCTGTGGGACATATACCTCACGGAAACCCCATGTATTTCTGCCTCTGTTGTCAAAAAACAAAGAAGTGCATATCTTCGTGTTCTAAATGATTTGAAGCGTTCTTGTTAACATATTGTATCAGAACTGCAACCATCAGACTTCAATTCCAACACTAATTTTAGTCCCCATTGAAGGTCCACTTCACTCAAAAACAAGGAGTCGTCCTTATCACAACTCTAATGACAAGCAGCCAAATTCTACCCACTACTGGCAACAACATTCAGGCTTTTAAATACCGGACGACTTCTCAATGGAGCCAGCCTTTGATGCCCGGAGTTAGGTGGAGTATTAATGCATGCTCAAGCAAGAATTTCATTTTTTTTCAATCGACCAAAAGCCAGGAATCTGAAAGAACTCTCGACACAAGAGAGAGAGAGAGGAGATGATGAAAAGACAATAGGAACGAGAGAGAGAAAGAGAGAAGATGAAGCACAATGGAATACCAAATCTCTTGCGTTGTGTTTTGCAAGAGTCATTCTTCTCTTTATATAGTGCAACGTGTGGTCTAAGTATGGTAATACAACAATGATACACCATGTAATGTAAATATAGTAATACAACAATGATACAACGTTCATGAATTCAAGATTTCTTTCCTCAGTTGACTCGTTCCTCAATTGACGATTCTTCTTGCCAACTTTAGTGGATGTCAATCTCCATTGATTTCTCCTTGACAACGAGGAGAATCTTTCACATGCTCCCTCAAGCTGAGCGTGGCAGGGACAATGCTTAGCTTGTCTCTAAATTCTTTGAACTTAGTAGATCCAAGGGGTTTGGTCAGTCCATCTGCTATTTGCTCGGATGATCTAATAAACTGTATTGAGATATTTCCCTTTGATACATGATCTCGCACAAAGTGGAAATCAACTTCGATGTGCTTTGTTCGAGCATGAAAAACCGGGTTCGCTGCTAAGTATAATGCACCTATATTGTCACACCATAATATTGGAGTTCCAGTGCATGATATGCCCAATTCGATCAATAGGGCTTTTAGCCATAGGAGTTCTGCAGCAGCACATGCGAGAGATTTATATTCAGTTTCTGTACTTGAACGAGCTACAGTTCGTTGCTTTTTAGATGCCCATGAGATAAGATTATTACCCAAGAATGTTACACATCCACCTGTTGATTTTCTGTCTTCAGTATTTCCAGCCCAATCAGCATCGGCAAATGCGCTTAAGTGAAGATGATCTGATTTTTGAATGCATAGTCCAAGCTGGCTTGTGCCCTGCAAATATCTGAGAATTCGCTTGATGAGCCTCCAATGGCATTCTAAAGGTTGATGCATGTATTGACATGCTCGATTGACTGCAAATGCTACATCCGGACGTGTGAGGGTGAGATATTGTAATGCTCCCACCACGCTCCAATAGAGAGTAGGATCCGAGAATGGAGCGCTAGATCCCGAAACATGGCCAGTTGACATAGGTGTTTGGGCAGGCTTGGCATTGGTCATGTTAGCTTTTTGTAATACATTGTTAAGATAGGCTCCTTGCTGAAGAACCAAATAGGTGGGTTGCCGAGTCACCTCTATGCCAAGAAATATGATAAATCACCCAAGTCCTTGACTGAAAATGATGCCCTAAGTTTGGCGAGAGTTTGATCTATGAGCGCATTTGACGATCCAGTGATGATAACATCATCAACATAAACTAAGAGATATATCCTTTCACATCCTTGGTGAAAAATAAATAGAGATGCATCTGATTGAGATACCTGAAATCCAATGTCACTGAGAAAGGTACTCAGGCGTTGATACCATGCTCGAGGAGCCTGCTTCAAACCATACAACGCTTTGTTGAGTTTGCAAACATGAGACGGAAAACGTGAATCTTCAAACCCTTCTAGTTGGACGATGTAAACGTCTTCATGGAGGAAGCCATTTAGAAATGCATTATCAAAGTCGAGCTGGCGAAGAGACCATGCATGTTGTACAGCGATGGTGAGAATGACACGAATTGTAGTGGGCTTAACCGTGGAAGTCTCCAAATAATCTACCCCAGCTTCTTGTAAGAATCCTCGAGCAACCAGACGTGCCTTGTACCTTGAAATGGAACCATCAGCAGTGCGTTTGATCTTGTATATCCATTTTGTATCAATAATATTATACTCTGGTCGTCGTGGGACAAGATTCCAGGTTTGATTTTTATGGAGCGCATGTATTTCTTGTTGCATAGCGTTAATCCAATGAGTAACGCTGCTGGCTTCCTTGAATGTAGTTGGCTCTTGTTCAACTCCCATCTTTGTTTGAGCGGAGAACGTCTTGGGTTTGAGAGAGCCTGTCATAGACCGAGTGACCATTTGATGTGTATGTGATGACGTACCTGTTGTAGAACCAGTAACCATTCTATGTGAGTGTGTTAATGGTTGTTGAGTAAGGGTGATGATGTGTTGGCTTCCCCTTGTGGATGGTTGATCTGGAACAACAACCATATGTGGTACGTCAGATTGAGTTTGGATTGCTTCGGTCTGAGCCTCACTTGGTTGACCCTCTATATTGATTTTTGGAGAGATGACAATGCTTTCTGTATGAGAGTTGCTTACTGTGGCTTGTCCTGGGTCTGTTGTATTGCACTCACTATGAAATTGTGATGCCCACTGTTGAAGATCAGCCTCTTGAAATGAGATATCACTGGTGTTGCTAGAGCCTCTAGAGTGCTCGTCAAAAATAACATGACGAGAAATTATCATTCGCCTTGATTTTGGATCTAGACATACATATCCCTTGTGTCGACTCCCATATCCAATAAAAATGCATGGAGTTGTCTTTAGTTGAAACTTGTTGTCATTACTCAACGTCAATAGTGGATAACACTTGGATCCAAATACTCGAAGAAAGCTATAATCGGGAACTTGATTAAATAGCATTTGAAATGGTGATTTTCGATCTAGTTTGAGAGTAGGCAGCCGATTGATGATATAGACCGCAGTTCTAAAGGCTTCCACCCAAAACCGATGATGAAGTTGAGCATCATGAAGCATACTTAATCCGGTTTCAACTACATGTCGATTTTTCCTTTCTACAATCCCGTTTTGTTCGGGTGTATAGGGGCATGAAAACCGGTGCATAATTCCTTGGTTTTCTAACTCGTTTTCAAGAATTTTATTGAAAAATTCCCCACCATTGTCAGATTGAACAGTTTTGATGGTAGTTCCCAACTGATTTTCCACAAGAGTTTTGAAATTGACAAAACACTGACATACGTCACTTTTGTTTTTCAATGGAAACAGCCATGTAAAGCGAGAATAGTTATCAACAATCAATAGAAAATACTTAAAATCATCTTTGGACTCCACCGTTTATAAAATCATCTTTGCACTCACTATGAAATTGTATGCGCCTTTCCAATTAAACAGTGTTCACACACCTTTTTCGGAATAGGGCTGCTTATTGAGATGTAACTGAGAGCATTAAGCAAAGATACTATGTTCCTATTAGCATGTCCGAGGCGCCGATGTCATTCCTCATACGACCCTCGAACCGTATTTATTTGTTGAGCCACACACGCCTTCTTGATGTCATCACTAGATCTAGTCTTTACTTGAACTGGGTAAAGACCATTACAAGTTTTTGGTCCTCGAAGAAGTATTGCTCCTGTCTTGTGGTCCTTGATCACAAATTCAGACGGAGTAAATTCAAAAATGCAATTGTTGTCAGATGTAAAACGACCAACAGAAATCAGATTGTGTGCTATCTTAGGAACATGCAAGCTATTTTTCAGAATAAAGTCAGCCCCTTGAATATTAACCTGTAAGTCCCCTACGTGAGAAATAGGGAGGCACTTACCGTTTCCAACCATTACGGATTCGGAGCCTGAGTATGTTTGCTTGTTCTCCATATTTTAATCACTGGTGACAATATTGTTGGTTGCCCCTGTATCTGGATACCAGTATTCATCACCTGATTCTTGTAAAGTTAAGGCTGAAAATGCGCGAGGATTAATATCCCAACACGTCTTGCCCTGTGACCCTTACGGCCACAATATTGGCACTCGATGATCTTCTTGGATGGTAGGGCAGCATGCTGATGGTTCGGCTGTGAGAGATTGTTTGGCTGAAAACCAGTTGTTTGATGATTATTGAATTGATTTTGGGCTGGCTGAAAAAACTGGTTTCTACCACGGCCGCCTCTTCCTTGATAATAGCCTCGACCGCGCCCACGTCCGCGGCCTCGAAAAGTATTGAAGGTTGTTATAGTAACTTGCTTTTCCATAGGTGACTCAACATCATGTTTCATAAGTTGAAGACGTGTTTCTTGATTCAATAAAAGATCATAAAGCTCGGCAAAACTAGGCAATTTTGTTGAGGACATGACTACAGAAGTGATCAAACTTTCATACTTTGATGGAAGTCCATTAAGTACGATTTGAACTAAGTCTTCATTTGGCATATGACAGCCAGCCACTTCAAGAGAATCAACTAAAAAATTAATTTTCTGTAAGTAAGAGGTCATATCTGAGTTACCTTTCTTGATGAACATCAGTTCTTTCTTCAATAACATGACTCGCAGTGGAGACGGCGAGCCATAGAAATTTTCCAGTGCTTTCCAGGCTTCTTGCGCTGAGCGAGTCCTGATTATTTGACCGATGACAGCTTCAGAAACAGTAGCTTTGATCCAACTCAAAACCAATTGATCTGATTTTCTCCATATGGCGAACTCAGGATTGAGTTCATCTTTGCCATCTCTCATAATCGTTTCAGATGGAGGTTCACAAGATCCATCAACAAACTTCATCAAATCTTGAGATATCATCACAGACTCAAGTTGGCTCCTCCATAGCAAATAGTTATCTCTGTTTAACTTCACAGAGACGAGATTTGCGATTGACGATGACGATGCCATGTGGTTAGTGGCAAGAATACAACAGTGGCTTGGAAACTTCGTAAAATGATCAGGATACAGCCACCTTCAAAAAATCGTAGAAAATCAACCGATGGTCCGTTTGCCCTGAAATTTGGGCTGTAGGTAGCTGGAGGCCTGAAGAAGGGACGCTCCAAAAATCAGATCAATCCGAGCTCTTCTGGAAAATCACACCCCGATTTTCTACTCCAAGTTATCACAGCCCTGTTCAAAAACAGAACAGGGCAGACCAGCGGAGAGTTGGACAGGAAAGGGGAGATGTAAACAGAACCACAACAAGTGATGGTTGCAGATAAGTGATAACAGAGAACCTAAAGCTCTGATACCATGAAAGAACTCTCGACACAAGAGATAGAGAGAGGAGATGATGAAAAGATAATAGGAACGAGAAAGAGAGAGAAGATGAAGCACAATGGAATACCAAATCTCTTGCGTTGTGTTTTGCAAGAGTCATTCTTCTCTTTATATAGTGCAACGTGTGGTCTAAGTATGGTAATACAACAATGATACACCATGTAATGTAAATATGGTAATACAACAATGATACAACGTTCATGAATTCAATATTTCTTTCCTCAGTTGACTCGTTCCTCAATTGACGATTCTTCTTGCCATCTTTAGTGGATGTCAATCTCCATTGATTTCTCCTTGACAACGAGGAGAATCTTTCACAATCCAATTTCCAGAAAAATTCTGGACATGCCCAAACTTCAAATCCCGTAATAAAACCACGAAAGCATAAATATGACAACCAAAATACAGGATTCCAATGTGACGGGAAATAAGCATACTCCTATACTGTTCTTAATAAGAACCGAGGCAGATTTAATGCTAGACGCCCCGTCATTGAGCTCAGAGGAGAATGTCAAAATGATATAAATATCTCTGTGGAAAGGTGACAAAAGGTCATCAGTTTCAAAGGACAAAAAAGCTTCTCTTGTGACCGCTAAAAGGACAAAAAACCTGCAGAGCCACAGCGCTCTAAATGAGAAACAGAAGTCATTTGATGCGTGGGAAGTTTCTTGGTGAGTTCGTGAATGAAGACGAGAGGGCAGAGTCAGGAATTTTTGGTTGAAGTTTTGTATTTTAACCAAAAACATAAAAGTATTTATCAAAATTAGAATCTGAGAAGTCACTTTCATAATCAAAGCAACAGTTTCTGTATTTCCTGATGTTGAAGTAATTCGGCTGTTGTTAACTTTGTCGCGCTTGCCACATCCAATTCTTTCGCGAGAAGATGCTTATCTTTCTCAACCTTTTGTCTTACTTGCTTTCGTTGCAGCTTTTGCCGTTTTCAAAGTCGTCCGAATATTTTTTAAGAAGCCGTCAAACTGTCTTGGAAAATTATGCGGGAGAAGGAGAAAGAGAAACAAAAGTGGGTCAAAAAATATCATTGACTCAAGACCGTCAACATTTTATATTTTATATGACATTTCTAATCCTGAAGAAAGGAAAATAACAGACATGAGAAAGGGTGCACGCAGTGTTCTTTGCCGATGGAGTACAATAATCAAAAGTCAGACGCAGGCGCGGCAAAGAGACGCATGTCTTACAGAAGCTAGCGGGATAACTATAACTGCTATGTAGATGATCTCCCCTAGTACAAATTTGAGCGTGGTTTTCAGAAAATAGTGAAGCTGAATCACTGCTGTAAGTCTTTGATCAGCTTCTCGAGGCTGACGGTGGCAGGTCCACCAGGCAGAGACGCCTTCTCTGCTGCTTCCTTCCACCTCTTGACCATCCTCCTCTTCTCCTTTCCCTTCTCTCCCTCCATCATTTCCCTCACTTGGACCTCGATGTCCTCCCTCCTCACGTTGCTGTCGATCTCCATCCCTATCTCCCATTCTGTGCAGGTGAATCTACAGTTGGTCGGCTGCTCCGCAAAGAAGGGCCAACACAGCATGGGCACTCCCCCACAGATGCTCTCCACCGTCGAGTTCCACCCACTATGGGTGAGGAATACCCCGACAGAAGGGTGGCTCAGCACCTCCTGTTGGGGACACCAGCTAGCCAGCATCCCCCTCTTCCTCGTCTCGGCCAGGAACTCCTTCGGCAGAAGGGCCGCCTCGCCTTGCACCAGGTCGGGCCTGATGATCCACAGGAACGGGTAGTTGCTGTTGGCCAGGCCCCAGGCGAACTCTACCAGCTGGTGAGCACTCATGACAGTGATGCTGCCGAAGTTGACGTAGACGACTGAGCCTTCCCCCTGCTCGTCTAACCACTCGAGGCAGCCGTCCTCTTCTTTCCATAGGCTGGACTTGATGGCAGTCAGCCCGTTCATGTTCACGCTCTGGCCAAGTTTCAGCAGAGGACCGACCGTGTAGACGCAAGGGATTCGGGCTCGGAGAGCCTCGAGGACTTCGTGCTCCAGATCTTCAAAGGTGTTGAGGATGAGGCCGACAACCTTGGTCACCGTCTGTGCTTCCTTGTTGCAGAAGTTGAGCATGATGTCGTCCCTGTCGAGAGTTCTGATAAAGCTGGGTATGTCCCTGAGAAGGATGCCCTGCATCCCTTTTATCCAATCAATTCTGGTCCGGAGATACCCATTTGTCAGCTGGCTCTCATCTGTTCATGTGCAGCAAGAGAATAAAGGAAAGCTCGCAATCTAGGTACTGTACAAAAGTTTCTACTACTACTCTTAATTTACAGATCATTTACATAGTTTTTCTTTCTTTTCAAATCTGTACAAAGAGGGTTGTAATTTGTTACAATTAAAACCTGGAAATCTACTCGTAGGTCAGTTTGCTTGGATGTATGAACAGAATTGTATAGGAACAAATGGATCAGACGATCTGGAAACTTCTTAAATCTTTTAAGTTAACTGACTTAGCTTGTTTATCATGGAAACTCTTGACAAGTATAAAGTTTCGTGACATTGTCTGAATCTTTTGTGTAGATAATCAAAAGGGTTGGAGAATTTCATTTCGACACGTTTGTTGTTGGGCAGGCGGTAAAAAAGACCTTTTGAAGAGATGAAGAAAACAAGGACAGGAAATCTTCACGAAGGGACTTAGATAGATTGAATCCATTTTCACTATTTTGGTCTCGGAAGCAACAAGTGGGCTCTAGAAAATTATAAGGATCGTTTTCAACAGTTGAGTACAATTGATGCCAACCGCATCTTCCCCAGATATTTCTGCGACAACAAATCTCATCTAATCTTTAGATGTGACGCTTAGTTTGTATCATTCTTTGACTTCAAAAATGACAGTCGGAGAACTAAATTTATTTCAAGACTCGAATCCAAAGCATTGGGATTTGATCACTATTTGAAGTGTAGGTAGACCATAGACCTGACATATCAGATTCTGTGGTTTAATTATATGGGATTGCAACTGATCTGGGCAAGAATGGTTCGGTTATATAATGGAATTCCCTCTAAGGCCTAACATTTTGTATGCAGGGGATCAAGGTGAGTTCAGAATTAAACGACTCAAGTCTTTCGAGATGAATATCATATATGATTCAACCGTCTAGAAGCGAAGACGGAGTTCGGGCAGTATTGAATATGGATATTGCAGTATCATTTTCGAGTTGGTAGATAGGGAGAGAGAGGTAAAACTTTCAAGTTAGGTAGGGAGAGCTCCAGCAATATGGGCATTTAGACTATCATTTTCAAACACCTATATATACTCAGTGATGAAGAGAAAAGGGGGATCTAAAGAAAAGTTTGCTGAAAAGAATAGGTTTCATGTTCTTCAAATTTCTATCAAATTTAAACAATGTTTTCTCATTCCAGAAATCTTATTTTTCAAAATATTTTGAACAGATCAAGCATTTCCATGAGAAAGCGAGCTGTGACTAGCGAAAACATGATATACTTAACGGAAGTGAAACATAAGAAATACCGGAGCAAGGCAACACCGAAATTCACAACAAAGAAGATCGAACCACAAGAAAATAGCATATGAGCATAGTTACCCTTCAATGGCGTGTAACCTCTCTCTATGAGATCAAGGTAATGAAAGTAGCCCCAGAAGCCACAGGCGCTTGTAGTCCAGAAGAAGACCACAGGCAACTCAAGCTCCTGGGCGGCCTTGTGGGTGAAACTCATGACTCCATCAGAAATTATGCAAGTCACCGGTGGGTTTCCAGATTCGTTGAGCTTCTGCAGAAGACGAAGGAAAGGAGCGTGACAGTTCTTGGTGGTGGAGTCACAGAGAGCAGTGATGTCCTGGGTGCGGTCGGGGTCAGAGGGTGGCAACCCGTCGGGGATGGCCTCGAACCTGAAGTCCTTCAAGCCCTTGACCGCGCCGGGGCCCCTCGATCTCACCAGGCGCTGGTGGTTGTACTCCGTGAGGACGAAGGTTATGTGGAAGCCCTTGCAGTGGAGGAGCTTCGCGAGCTGCATCATGGGGGTGATGTGCCCCTGCGCAGGGTAAGGGACACATACGGCATGAGGTTTCTCCATGGCCGCTGCTGCTGAAGGTGGTGGCTGGACAAGGAAAGGGAGACCAGGCAACAATTCAGCAGAAGAAAAGAGAAAAGAAGTTCTGGTATTTAGCAAAGAAAGAGCAGAGGGCGTCTGCATTTATAGGCACTTGGCAGCTCTCAGACTCGCCTGGCCCGTCTGCTGTGGCTGTTCCCATGACGCTGATACTTTTACTACCAGGTTTGGGAAGTCAAACTCTGTTTTACATTCAAATCGCGTGTCATCAAAACCGAAGAAACTCGATTTTGACGAAATTTGGATTTGATTAAGTGCATGCGCGAACTATGTGAGATATTTTAAAGATCAGATGTGTCAGACCCAAAAAATATTTTAAAGCTCATAAAATTATTTAATCGGGTTAGCTTGACAGATTCATGCAACATGCGCTTTATAAATCTGATTGAATTTTTAAGTCAGTTACAAATTGTTTTATTCAGCAAACAAACCTTTAATTTTTATAAAAGCAAGTTCTCACAAAACTAGATTTAATGAAGATGTTATCTAAACACTCCCTTTTAAGTCTGTCATATGAAGCAATGAAACGCAAGGTCGGTTAATAGAAAAGATAAGCCCGTTAAAGGGGCCGGCCAGTTCGGTTGTCCCAAGGGATCGGCCTTCTCTTTTATAAAAGAGCTTAGTCGCGTTTGATAGTTTTAAAGCTGCATTCAAAGGTATGTTTTAGATAAAATTGATGCTGTATGGAATGGTCTTACCTTTAATTCATGTCGTCATTTAAAATAATTGCCGATATGAGATGTGCAGGGACAAATTTTTTTGAAAGCAACACTTTACTTATTGCCTTTGGTTTGTCGCTGGCGGTTGAAATAACAACGTCCCTTGGAGTGGCGTAGGGGCATGACTCAATGCTAGTTTGTATATTTTAACATTCTTTTTTTATCGTCTGAAGAGTCGTCCAGCTTGGTGCAGCACTGAAGAAGACGAAATCCGCTTCGTTCGTCGCATGCGACTATCACGTGGGGGCTGCACTAATTCTCAAGTATCCACCGGGGCGGCAATCTTTTATTTTTTCTTCATAAAAGTATCGTACCAGGCTTCGAAAGCCTGCCATTTCATGCCTCCTTTATCGAGGGACGTAGATGTCCAATTGAGTGGGCGGGCGGCTAGTTTGATGGAGCTTCTTTTACTATGTACTATTTACGCTTTTGATTTTGCAACATCGAGAGAGTTGATGTCATAAAAGTTTGAAATGATGTTATGAAAGTTTGAAACGATTGGTCACTTACCAACCCATCGGCTTTATAGAGACGGAGAAAGTGGGGATAGATGAAGTTATGGGTGTGTGGGTAATTGTTCATACAAAACTAAGAAAAAAACATGCGTTTATATTGGTGTTGTATGATGATTTTTTTAAATATTCTTTCGAAATTTAAAATTTTATTACTAATGTCAGCTTTTTCTAGGGGCGGAGAAAGCTGTGGACGTGTGGGCAACCGCCATACAAAACAAGAAAAAGCATATTTTTATACTGGTATTTTACATTGACTTGTTTTCAATACTCCTTAAATAAACGTTCAAGAAGAATTTAATATTAATGTCCTTCAATAAAAAAAAATCTGCTTTTTCTTCAAAATAAATGTTCAACTGGGGCAGATTTGGAAGAAAAAAACACCGCGTGACTTTGAAGACATTTAGAAAGCCCATCAGATCAGATGCTTCCTTTCTCTGCCTTTGGCGACCATGATGCGAATCAAATTTGTTCACTTGTGAGTAATAAGCAAGCAAAATTCTTTTTCAACTCTAATACAATTGTTCTCGTTAAGTAGACTAGTCGCGTTGCCAGAATAATTTGAATACTTTTCCCGACGGAATTTTAGCCGACGGCTCGCTTTCCGGCTATGGAGGTCTAATAATTTTCCGGGCCGCTATGCAGGTCTGGAAATTTTCCCGACGGCTTGCTCTCCGGCTTAGTTGGTTTCATGGGGATTGATCTGACACAAAGTATTGTGTCATGCTACAACGTACGTAAAAGTAGAACATGGAACCATGGTGATCATCATATCGAGTTGATGCGAATGAGATGGAATTGAGTGCCCCTGGCCAAATTTTTTTTTTTGCTCGGCCTTGGTTCTCCGTTCAATTCTTTCAAAGGACTCAGGTCCTTCTGAATTCTACGCCTATCTTACAGTTTATCATTTTTATCATGTCTAAGATTTTTTAGAATGAGTGTCCCAAACTGGCCAAAAATTTCCGGCTCCAGGTTCTCGCTCTCCGTTCAATTCCTTCAAAGGAGATGTGTCCCTTTCAGTTTTGTACCTATCTTGTCATTCTCATCCAATAGTTCGTGTGAATCCCGTTCATGGGATTATTTGCATCAATTCTTCTCTACTGTACAATAACCATTAATATGAGAAACAAAAGAGAAATTTGAAATCTTAAGACATGATAAACTGATCGATTTCTGTTCACAATTGCATAAGACACAGAACAGCAGTTTTCACGAGGAGATCGACACGCAGCACACCGGACAAAAAATGGAGAGGACGGGCTGTGGAGCTACTTTCACAGCTAAAAAATAACCGACCTAAGAATCGACAGGAGTCGCAGTCGGCAGCAGACCAGAAAATACAAGATATTGATCATGCTTTTGAATATATGTCCGATACATGAAGAACCATGAATTTAAGGATGGAGGGAGAAAATGTCTCATCTTAAATCCAAGAATTTGACATACTAGGGATCTCAAATCGATGCAGTTCTTGTATCAGGGTGAAACAAACACAACCTTAAGGTTGAATGGAGATAATGTCTCGTCTAAATCCATGGATTTGGCATACTAAGAATCTCGTGGTTCTCGTATCCACTGTGAAACAAAACAAACACAAGCTTAAGGGAGTGAAATTTTCAAAGAAGCTATTCAAAGCTTTTCATAAAAGGACAAACATATTTTTAAAATTTTCACATAAGCTAAATTAAACATTTTGAAATAGTAAAATAGTAAATTTTTATTTTTGAATATTATGTGAATTGAATAAACCTAGGGACGCAAAATAAACGCATATTTGGCTTAAGAATGACAGACTATATTATTTTTCTTATTCGCCAAAATCACGCATGTGTTTTAAATCTTTAAATATAAGCAATCAATGTGGTCGATACGGCAGGAAACAGAACATCAGAACAATTATGAGTTGAAATAGATCCGGACGTCAATAGAAACCTAGCTCTGGCGCCCCTGGTATAAAAAACGCGACCTTAAACTAATTGACTCAATTATTGGGCCCTCTCATTTAATTTCTTAAAGTAAAATCATAATAAACGTGACCTCTAGCAAATTAATTGACTCAGTTATTGGGCCCTCTTGTTTAATTTATTCTAATAAAATTATAATAAAAATTTATCATTTTCAACGTGTTTTACAAACTTATTTTATATGTAAATAATTATAGCAAGGCTTTCAATATTTGGGCAAAGAACAAATCGTACCACAACTCTGAAAAGTTCCTCATAGTGATAAAAGATGTGGTGACTTTTATTTAGGTATGGAGGATCCTTAATAATGAAGAGATGGGTTGTCGGTGCTTTTCATGGGCCAAAAGTAGGGATGGTATTTAAGGAGCTAGAAATTTTTACGTAAAAGGCATAGTTGTAAAAATTCTAATTTATTAGAGAGCATAACATATATAAATAAGTAAATATTTGTAAGACATCTATGTAAAATCTTTTTTCAAAAAAAATGTTGCTGACGTGGTAAACTACCCATGCCAGCCTATATGCAGCTCTGCTACTGAATGCACATCAAATTTGAAAAAGATAATATCTAAAACGATTATATTGTGTATTCAGACATGCTTGAGTTTTCAAATACTTGATATTAAATGCATTCTAGAAATGATATTCATGATCAAATTAGACAGAAGAAGTCGGTTGACATATGGCAAATGAAAATATGGAACGATCATGCCATTCCGAGAGACCAATGGATGTTATATCTGATCCTAGATGATAAAGCGTTAACTCTTAAAAGATTACAAAGAATGGGCGTTAATATAGCTAAGAGGTGTTATCTTTGCAACCAACAAAAAAAGGTCCTGCTCACATCTGTTCCTGAACTGCTTTAATTCGAACGTCATTTGGCAGTATATTTCAGCCAAGTTCAATATCGGCTGCTTCGCTTAGAGAGATTTGTTTATGGTGGGCGGACTGTTAAATTTAAAGCCTCTTGGGTCAAGAAATGTTGGAATCTAACTCTTCCTTTCCTGATATGGCACATATGTTTGTCCTGAATTACTACAGCTGTTTGTTATGGTTTACGGGAGGACATTAAGACACTGATCTGCAGTATGAATCGGCCAATTTCTGTTAAGAATGATGTGATTCTTTGGATGAGTTCTGGTATTCATCCAGAATCTTGGCCATCTTTTGGGGAGGCAGACTTTATTGTTCCATTAGCCAGGCTAAAAACGGTCGGACAACAAACAGTAGTCTTCCTCATCAGGCCCGTCGTATTATAAGACTGGGCATCGGGCCGGGCCGGGCCCAAGTCATATCGGGCCTCGGGCTTCGGTCAAGGCCCGAGGCCCGGCCCGGCCCGATTAATAACGGGCTGGGCGGGCTGAGGTGGGCATTGGCCCGGCCCATTATTGGAAAAAACAAACTCACTCCGGCCTATTAATGATCTGTACTACAATATCAAATTCCTTTCTCTTTTACAGAAGAGCAAATTCCACAATAAGGAAACAATGAAACGGCCATTTGGAGACGTGATGTAGCTGCAAGGTTCATAAAGCATGAAAGTTCTCATTTTTCAAAACAGCATGATTAACCGAACATAACAGGGAAGGGTCCTTGGGAAGCATCGAGAGAGAAACCTAAGTTCTTAACGTTAAGTACTTAAGTTGATTTTTTTTAAAAAAAAAATCTATCGGGCTCTCGGGCCGCCGACGGGCACAGCGCCGAGCCTGGCCCGTTAACTACCGGGCCGGGCCGGGCCGAGCCCGGTAATTAACGGGTCAAAAATATTGTTGTCAAGGCCAGGGCCCTGGCCCAAGCCGGGCTGGGTACCGGGTACCCGGCGGCGGCCCGGCCCGGTGCCCAGGCTTTATACCTAACAAAAACATCGCCGTTTAAAACTCCGATATGTTATTTATGACTACGCTTTGAAGTTGTGCAGTTGTTTGCATTGAGAGCTCCAACCAATATGGTGCTTGTAAGGGATTCTTTCCCTTAAATGTCTTTGCCTTTAGCCTTCCTTGGTGCAGTGACTGAGGTAACTTGGTTTTTGTCTTTGCTTTGTACAAAATCAATTTTTTTCTAATAATATGGGAAGGGTGCCCTATGTCGCAGTAGGGTTTGCAATATTGAAAATGAAAGGCATTTTAATGGCTGACATTTAAATGACGTACATCCGAACACCCCACAAGGAAGATGATATACTGGAGCACCTATTTGTAAACCACATGGTAAATCATAGTTTTGATCAACTGGAAGAGATGGAGCGAGCGAGCAAATGGGAGACTCGATCACCGGCGTTGGCGACGGGCGGCAACAAGCTCAGGGCTCGAGATATGAGGGCCCAATGGTGCCTGTACTGTGCCACAGTCGAACCCCTGACTCCCTCTGCAACCACCCATCTCCAGTTCTACTTGATCAAAATTAGAAATCTGGGAAGTCATTTTTATAAGAAAAACTATTCTTTCTGTATAGTCTTGATCTTGGTGTTAAACTAATTCACTGTCGTCCAATTTGTCGCAGTCGTCGCATCCATTCCATTTGCGATAAGATCATTTCTTCTCTCTGTTTGTGTTTCCCAATCTTTGGTCTTCTTCTGTTTTGTGCTGCTTCTGCTTCTGCTTCTGTTTCTTTCAAGGTGCACAAAGTCATATCCGAAGATTATAAAAAATTATGGCAGAAAATTATATGGGAGAGGCGGAGAGAGTTCTATTTTTAAGAAAAAATGAAACATTGACAGAAAACTGGGTACCACATCTTACATTGCATTTATTATCCCTTAGCTGGAAAGGAAAACGAAAGATAAGAGGCGGACGCAGCATAGTACGGTGATGGAGTTCAACGTCTTAAAAGCTGCTCCGTGTACACTATAAGCATACATCGAGCATTGCATTGACCCTATTATCAATATATATATTTATTTTAATGTCTAAATATGGCATGTGCACAACTAATATTTTTAATCATATCATTTAAACTACCAATATATATATATATATATATTCTAGTGTTCAAATATCGCATGTGCACAATGAATATTTTTAATCATGACGTTACCTCATAATTCTACCAATCTCTCATACTTTTGTTATTATTTTATTATTTCGTAGTTATCTTATATACATTATTTTATAACCCTTGTCACTATCATGCGTCTATGATGATCTCATACGCCTGTCATTCTCATACCCAAGTTGTTATCTCGTACCTATTATTTCATACACAGTTAATATCATGAACTTATAATGTCTCATAGTCATTATCTCATACCAATGTCATTATCATACTCATGTTATCGCATACTTACCATCTCATATTTCATACAAGTAGCGTTACTCATTATCTCACACCTGTAGCGTTCGAGATACAGAGAGTGGTATGAGATAATACTGAGTGTGAGATAATAGTTACGATATAATGACTGAAGTATCAGTTAATGTGTATAAGATAACAACAAATGTATGAGATAAAGACAAATGTGTGAAATAACGTTATGAGAATGACAAAAAAAATGAAAATGTCTTTTTGTCGCTTAGAGAGATATTTGGTAAGCCTCGGCATCAGACCGGCCCGACACCCAAAACCCAAGCTCAGGCCCGACCCAACACCTAAAATAATATATATATATATATATATATATATATATATATATATATATATATATATATATATATATATATATATATATATATATATATATATATAATCATAATAAAATATTATAATTATATATATAAATCAATCAAATACTTATTAAAAAATCTTATCAGGCCGAACCAGGATTAGTCAGGCCCACCTGGGCTGGCCCGATAAGCTATCGAGCCGGCTCAGTGTCTTTTCTCATTGCTCAACCTTATTTATTGGTCATAACGATATACATATATACGAACTGACTTATTTTAGGTTTATCGAATCTCAAAATCTTTCTTTTTATTTTCTATTTCGTTTTTGCAAAAGTTGTTTTATTAATCATAAGCCTTTTTATCTTAATTAAAATGATGCACGGAAAAAATCATATAGGACACTGTGTATAACCCGCTTCGTGGTAAGGGAGTACAATAAGTGAAAGGCTAGAGGGATAACTGTGAGTGCCACACATATGATCTCTCTTGATCAAGAGTTTTTAAGCGAACCTGATAACCTGGTTCGTATGCGCTATATTGGTGCACAAAATTTTATGCACTAATTAATGACGAAAATCCTCTAGTTCACACTAAAAAAACGTTTTTCTAACGACAAAAATGAAAGTAAAAAAAATTAAAAATTAAAAAAAAATACTAAAATGCTTAATATACGATCGATTACAAAGAATATTACTTGTAACCCTTTATCCAACTACACAAGATATTTTTGTAACCACCATATCGGATGAAACAAATAGAAATACAAAATATAAAGACAGATACAAATATCTGAGCAGTTATTAGCAGGGTAGGGGATGCAGACGGCATGAGGCTTCTCCATTGCTGCTTCTGCTGCTGAGGCCTCTATATTTATAGGCACTCTTCCGTAGAGGCCAGGGCAGATCTTGGTGTGGGCAAAGAAAGAGTTGAGGCCTCTGCATTTATAGGCACTCTTCCGTAGAAGCCAGGGCAGATCTTGGTATGTGGCAAAGAAAGAGCTGCGTAAAGGCCAGGGCAGATCCTGGTATGTGGCAAAGAAAGAGCTGAGGTCTCTACATTTATAGGCACTCTTCCATAGAGGCCAGGGCAGATCTTGGTATGTGGCAAAGAAAGAGCTGAGGCCTCTGCATTTATACGCACTCTTCCGTAGAGGCCAGGGCAGATCTTGGTATGTGGCAAAGAAAGAGCTGAGGCCTTTGCATTTATACGCACTCTTCCGTAGAGGCCAGGGCAGATCTTGGCAGCTCTCAATTTTTGATGTGGAGACAGTTTGTTGTGCTTGTCGTTAAGACACTGATCTTTTTACTATCAGGTCTTGGAGGTCAAACCCGGATTTATATTCAAGCAACGGCTCATCAACGAACTCAAATTTAACAAAATTTGGCTTTTGATTAAGTGTGTGAACTATGTGGTTCTTTAGAGAACAGATGTGTCACCCAAGGAAAGAAAAAGAAAAAAAAAATGTTTTGTAAACAGTAATTGTTTTAAGAAAGATTGAGATAGATGCATGAAACATCTTTTTTATGAATTGGTTTCAACTTTTATCACAAACTCAAGAAACTCTACGAACCATTTTTTTTTATTTTAACAAAACAAATTTTCACAAAACCAGATTTAATGCAGATGTCATGGTTAAGGTCGGCTGGTAGGACAGTGAAAGACAAGGACCGAAGCTCTGTAAAGCCAGTGGATACAAATGCCTAGACAATAGATGTCTAACGGCACCGACAAGGACGAATTTTGAAAACAACGGTTTCTTTTATGAATTTTGTTGCTGACTCGCTGTCAATAGCGATGGTCTCTTGGAGTTGCTTCGGGGCAGACTCGGTAGACATGTAAATTGAGTTGAATCCTATATCTTAACCTTCTTTATATGTGAAGAGTCGGGCCAATCGGCAGCTCTGAGTGACCAGTGGGTTAGTTACTGAGAGTTTTACGAATTATACTTTCGAAATTTTGATAGGGATTAAAATATAATTTTTCAACATTTTACATAGGATAAGTAAGGTTTTAAAAATTTACATGTAAATGTTTATATGTTTTTTCTTTTTTGAAGTGCAGCCAAAGCCCACGTTGACCCTGGAGTGGGTAATTGTCCATACAAAACAAGAAAAACTTGTTTTTATATTAGTATTTTAGGATGACTTTTATCACACTTTTCACAAATTTAAAATTTATTGTTAATGCCCCTTATTAAAAAAAAATGGTTTTTTTTTTCAAAATAAAACGTTCTCGAGCAGATTTAGAAGAAAAACAGGCCTTCTGACTGTGAAGTCATTTAGAAAGCGCAAACGGATGGATCTTTCTTTGCTCTGCCTTTTATACGATTGAAATTTGTCCACTTGTGTCTAAGTAGGCAAAATCCTTTTTCAGGTCTAATACAATTGTGCTTGTTAAGTGGATTAGTTATTGGGAGAATAATTTGAATACTGTTCCCGACGGAACTTTAGCCGACGGCTTGCTTTCTCAACGGCCCTGGCAGGTCTTAGGCGACGGCTAGCGCCGTCAGGAAACGTTGGTAATGTTGTAGGGGCTTTGGTTTCGTGGAGAGTGATCTGTACAAAGTATTGTGTCATGTTTTTACGTAAAAGTTGATGCGAATCAGGTGGAATTGAACAATGCGAATGATCTGTACAAAGTATATGTGCATGGAGCACGTATTACGCTATTAGCACTAGCTTTATTATAGCAGAGTGAAACTGATCATCGTTCACAAGGTGGCTTATTTCAACACCCATTTTTGTCAACATGAAGAAAGTGAGGGGTGTGTGTATGTTGAGTTACAAGTACATGGTGGTGTATATTTTTTTTTTTGGTATATTATGGTCAGTACAGTACTAGATATAAAAGCAATTATGATTTCAGATCTAGAGATTAACTGTCCTTTGACAACTTTTCATAGGAAAGATTTTGGTTTTTCAGAGAAAGAGGAATCTGAGGAGAGTCCCCACCAGTTTTGTTCCACAAAAAATTGTACTTGGCTTCTTAGTTAAAAAGGTTGATCAATTATTTACCCTTGTTATCGCAAACCTGGTTATATGCACAGGCCTGTGCACAAATGCTTTGTGGACGTATACTCCTGTGCATGTCAAGTACCCCCAAAAGTGGGCCCTGTAGCCACTTGTTTTTCTTTTAAAGGTTGTGCACCATGCACACCTTGCACTTATCCAGCTCTTGGTTCAATTCTTTCACATGAAATAGCTCCTTTTTAATTCTACACCTATCTTGTCTAGTGTCCTATCATTTTATCATGTCTGAAATCTTTCTCCTTTTTAATTCTACACTTATCTTGTCTAGTGTCCTATCATTTTATCATGTCTAAAATCTTTTTCAACAAGTGTTCCAACCCAAAAAATTTCTGGCTCCGCCCCTGTCTCTTGCTCTCTCGGTTCGCATCTTTCAAAGGAAATATGTCCTTAGTTTTGTACCCATCTTATAATTCTCATCCTATGGTAGTTCTCATCCTATAGTTCGTATGTATTGGCTTTTGCTTTCGTTCTCTAACGTTGAATGTCTTTCAGGTCACTGAATCCCTTTCATGGGATGATTTGCAACAAGTCTTCTCTACTATCGAACGACCATTAACATGAGAAGTAAAGGAGAAATTTGGTTCACTCATTCAAAAAAATCTTAGGACATGAGAAACTGATCGACTTCTGGTTCACAGTCGCATGAGAAAGACACAAACTGCAGATTTCACGGGGAGATCGACAAGCAACATGCTTGACAAAAATGGAAAAATGGAGAAAGATCTAAGTATGCACTCGATCGAGTTGGCAGCAGCCCACGCTAATAGGTGATCGCCAGTTTCCTATAGGTTATGTTTGATGGCTCCAAATCTTAGATCCGGGGTAGAAATCTTGGGTTTTGAAATCAAACCCGTAAAACCAAGCGTGTTTGACAAGCTTTTCAGAAAAAAAGAGGATTTTTCTTATTGTCTCTCGCTCTATTTCTCTCATCGTCTCCCTCATCGAAGTGATAGAGATCGACCGGCAAAGATGGAGTCCGACCGGCCATGGAGATTGCCAGCCGGTGTCTGGATTGGCCGTTAGGGGTGGGTCTCTCTCTCTCTCTCTCTCTCTCTCTCTCTCTCTATATATATATATATATATATATATATATATATATATATATATATATATATATATATATATATATATATATATATATATATATATATATATATATATATTCTTCCCTTTCTCTTTCTCTCTCCCACACTCCCCCCTCCTTCTCTCGGTCTCACTTTCTGAAATCAGTGCTGTTGTTCCTAGTTTTATTTCAATATATATAATTTTTTTGGGGTACTTACATGATGTATAACAATCAAATATATCAAAACATTAACATATATATTAAACTAATTTTGTGAAGTTGGTGTAGGCAACCACCTACACCAGCCACCAAGTGGCTACACCATGGCACTGCCGAAGTTTACCTTTTGTGAAATCCTATGTATGTCCGACCTTTAATCCACAGATTTCACCATATTTTGTGGATTTGAAATATATGGACCTCTAATTCACAGTTTGTTTTACATTAGATCTTCTGAGCAAATCCGACCTCAAATTTCAGATCCCAGATAATCAAACACGGCCATAAGGAATACAGCAGAGAAAGGGGAGGAAGGGAAACTTCTCCAATCACGGTAGACATGATGGTGATGCTTTTGAATTATGTTGGATACATGAAGATGCGGTTCCTCATTTCCTAGTGTACTTTTCTCCCATTAATTTTTTGAGGTCTCAAATCGACTAAACCAACGATGACTTGAGAGACCTACAAGATAAACTTGTGAAATAGATTTTGTTTACATGTGTATTTTAACCAAAATGGAGAAATCCTCGGCCTCTCACAACATAGAGCGCTCCAGATTGGATGGCATGGATATATATATATATATATATATATATATATATATATATATATATATATATATATATATATATATAGAGAGAGAGAGAGAGAGAGAGAGAGAGAGAGCCGATAAAATGGAAATATATAACAAAATTTGAGGACAAGATGTCCCCCAGGTACAAAAAACAAACCGCAAAAAAACAAACCGCAAAAACAGAAGCAGAAAGAACAAATATACAATATAATGATCAGAAATGGAGAGTCAGGGTGAGAGATGAGAGGACAGACGGAGCAGCACTATTACCCAGTCGCAGACGAGCATCGGCGCTTCAACCATGATTCAGTCTAGTTTTGTATTAAATGATCAGCTAATCAGAATCATCCTATCTTAATAGATTGGACAGATCTAGTGCTGTCTTTTTTTTTATTTTTTCCCTCACTTCTCTCTCCCTCCCTCCCTCCCCTCCCCAACTCTCCCTCCCTCCCGTCTTCATCTCCTCCAATGTAAAGACAAATACACACAGTAAGATTTTCAATGTTCCATGTGCCAATTTAATTGTTACATAAAAAGCGTATAATACCTGAGAAAATAAGTTTATCGTATAAAACGGCAATTATGTGCATCTTTTAAAAAAAAATCTAGACAATAAAAAATAGTAAAAAAAACACATATTTTCTGCATTTTTCATAGTTTTATTATTTTTTATTTTTTTATTAATTTTTAGAATTTATTAAATATTTTAAATTTTTTAATATAAGGGACTGCTCTGATTCGTTTGACAGATACTCCACAAGTTGATCCTTTTATATGCTCAATTTCATTCTTTTGATAAAGGTTGTATCATGTTGGCTTAGCTTGGTTTTTTGATTACTTGTTGTGTTAGTATCTCTGATGTTTTGAGCTTGCTACTTACTCATAGATGCATGGCATCCTTGTCACCCTTATATGCATGGCATCCTTGTCACCCTTATATATTTTTTTTTCGTGTACATATGATTCCTTAATAAATGGTGGGGAGCTTATCTCCCAGCATCCTTGGTTGAAAAATGCCTTTCGTTTTGGGGGTTGAGCGAAACTCAAAATTTTCAATTTTTTTAATATTATTTTTGTTTTCGCTCCGCCCTTGCCTACCGGGTCTCCACAGAGCTGAAAGATAAACTTGTGAATTAAATTTTGTGTAAATGTGTATTTTAATCACAATGGAGAAAAACTCGGCCTCTCACAACATTAGGATGCACATTGCGTAAGCATGATGTTCAAGCACACGTTCCGGATACAATCATCAGGTGCTCAAATTGGATGGGATGGAATTCGAGAATCGAGATGGTTATATATATATATATATATATATATATATATATATATATATATAATTTAAATAATATGTATTTAAATGGGCAAATCTCCAACCTCTGATAGCATCAGGCAATGTGTTCGAACCACAAAATTGATGCAATTCATCATGTTACCATGATTGGATTGCCATTTTGAGTTTGGTCTAATATGATTTGATAAGCAAAATGAGTGCGAATATTAGTTCTTTTGTAAGGGGGTGGAACTAACTTTGCTTTAAGGGGGTGAAATTTTTAAAGGAACTTTTGAAATCTTTTCAATGGGACAAGTATATTTTAAAATTTTTACACAGTTTAAATTAAAAGTTTTGGAATTGTTAAATACAATGGGCGTGTTTGGGTACACGCTGAAAAACTGGTTCTCAAAACTCAAGTATGCTGCATGCATCCTGGATATATGAAGGCTATAAATACTTTACAAGAAAACTCAAGCCTTCATGACAAAGATGACAAAGTTAAAACTTGATTTCAGGTCTTTTAACTCATCCTTTTCTAAATTCTTTAGTCCTTGTGATATTTTCTAAAACTTTTAATTTGAGCCTTCGAAAAATTGCAAGTAAATATCTTGTTGATTTTTCTGTGAATAATCTTATAACCCACAAAGAATGACTTAAGTTTATGCGATCCTGCAACGTATTTAAAGATCAAAATCATGTGGGCATGCACCAATTCAAGCATTGTGTCGAAAATGAAATTGGCTGAAGCACTGAAGATTGTCGGTGCATTTTGAACCGCGTTCTTATAAAGAGCCCCAGTTTAATCTTTGGCGATGGAGGACAATAAATGAAAGGTCGGACGCAGGCACAGGTAACAGTTGCACGTCTTACAGAAGCTCCAGCGCGAGAGCACAGTAGCGGGATAACAATAAGTGATATCATACGACCTCGCCTTGTACAAATTTGAGCGAGTTTTTAAGAATAACAGTGAAGCCGAATCACTGGTGGCCCTTCGGCAGCGAAAACCCATGCTTCTTCTGCAGCAATAGGTCTTTGATCAGATTCTCGAGGTTGACGGTGGCAGGTCCACCAGGCAGAGACGCCTTCTCTGCTGCTTCCTTCCACTTCTTGGCCATCCTCCTCTTCTCCTTCCCCTTCTCTCCCCCCATCATCTCCCTCACTTGGCCCTCGATCTCCTCCCTCCTCACGTTGCTGTCGATCTCCATCCCCATCTCCCACTCTGTGCAGGTGAACCTACAGTTGGTCGTCTGCTCCGCAAAGAAGGGCCAACACAGCATGGGCACTCCCCCGCAGATGCTCTCCATTGTCGAGTTCCACCCACTGTGGGTGAGAAACAGCCCGACCGAAGGGTGGCTCAGCACCTCCTGTTGGGGACACCAGCTAGCCAGCCGCCCCCTCTTCTTCGTCTCGGCCAGGAACTCCTTCGGCAGAAGGGCCCCCTCGCCTTGCACCAGGTCGGGCCTGATGATCCACAGGAACGGGTAGTTGCTGTTGGCCAGGCCCCAGGCGAACTCCACCAGCTGGTGCGGACTCATGACGGTGATGCTGCCAAAGTTGACGTAGACGACCGTGCCTTCCCCCTGCTCGTCCAGCCATTCCAGGCAGCCGTCCTCTTCTTTCCACAGGCTAGACTTGATGGCAGTCAGCCCGTTCATGGCCACGCTCTGGCCGAGTTTCAGCAGAGGACCGACTGTGTAGACGCGAGGGATTCGGTCTCGGATGGCCTCGAGGACTTCGTACTCCAGATCTTCAAAGGTGTTAAGGATGAGTCCCACGCCCTTGGTCACCGTCTGTGCTTCATTGTTGCAGTAGTTGAGCATGACGTCGTCCATGTGGAGAGTTCTGACGAAGCTGGGCATGTCTCTGAGGAGGATGCCCTGCATCCCTTCTATCCAATCAATTCTGGTGCGCAGGTACCCATTTGTCAGCTGGCTCTCATCTGTTCAATGTGCAGCAAGAGAATCAAGGAAGGCTCGCAATCTAAGCACTGCACAAAAGTTTCTACTACAAAACTTAATTTACTGATCATTTACATAGGTTTTCTTTCTTTTCAAATCTGTAAAAAGAGGGTTGTAATTTGTCACAATTAAAACCTGGAAATCTACACTTAGGTCAGTTTGCTTGGATGTATGAACAGAATTTCATGGGAACAAATGAATTGGACGATCTGGAAACTTCTCAAATCTTTTAAGGTGGCAACTGCTGACAATCACGTTTAAAGTTTCCTGTGATATTGACTGAATCTTTTGTGAAATTAATCAAAAGGGTTGGAGAATTTCATTTCACATGTTCGCTGTTGGGGAGGCCGTGAAAAGGACCTTTGGATCCGCTCCCCTCCTTTTTGCTTTTTCCCCCGAAAGCAAAGACACTAATGACGAAGATTTTCATGTGAGACAGAACGAAAGATCGATTGTTCTTTACACTTATGAGTAATGGATGATGACCAAACTGCCAAAGTTGAAGAATGAAGAAAACAAGGACAGAAAGTCTCCAGGAATCAAGAATGCACTTAGATTGAGTATATTCTGCCCATTTTGGTTCTGGAAAGTAAGTTGCAAAAAAAGTAGGTGCGTTTTCAAGTTTCAACAGTTCAGACTGTTGTTGACAATGGCATGACGACATACTTCTCCCGATGACAAGCCCCATTTAACCGCTAGATGTGACGCTTCGTTTGTCTCATTCTTTGACTTTAAAAAATACAGATTCGGAACTAAATTTATTTGAAGACTCGAATCAAAAGCACGTTAGGGTCTAATAGACTAATTCACTACTTGAACTGAATGTAAACATGCTGAGATCTTGTGGTTTCTGGAAGCTAACATTTTTTTGTATGTAATTTCATGTGTTATTTTGATAATAATAATAAATATTCATGATTAATATTAAAAAAACATTTTTGTAAGAACAAACAAAACCATAAAAAGAAGTTTTGGAGTTTCGATAAAGGTAAAATTTGTTAGTATCATTATGATCAATATATTTGTTAGTATCATTATGATCAATATATTTTTTTAAGTAGTAAAAAATAGTTTTTGGTTTATTGTCCGGTTTATAGTGTTATTTCATTATCTCATTGTTATATTTAGCGTTATCTCATGCATCCGCCCACTATCTTATTATCTCATGAATATTTTATTATCTCTTAAATATTATCTTATATTTATATTTAGCATTATCTCATATATTTGTTCGTCATTTCATTATCTCATAAACATTATCTAATACTTATGTTTAGCATTATCTTAGTGTTTAGTTTCTTACTATTTTATAAATCTTTTGTTATTTATGTTTATTTGTTATTTCATATCTATTTGTTATCTCACGCATATACAATCATAAGTATATTTAATGTTTGAACATAAAAGAAAATATACATAAGAATAGTAAAGTTCACATCACCCTCATGGGTAACACGATCTAGTGGTTTATTTAAGAGTCTTGGTTAGTTGGGCATGGAAGGTTCGGTCAGAGAATCGCAATTCGTGTGGCTATCTATGCAACGATAGATCCGACAGACCCATGCTTGCTGCCTGTCTTGAATTAAATACAGCACGTCTTTCCATAAAAATTTTAGCAAATTTAAACAATGTTTTCTCGTGCCAGAAATCTTATTTTTTAAAATATGTTAGACAGAACAAGTATTTCCATGAGAGCCAGCTGTGACTAGACAAAGCATGATTTAAATTAAACTTCAAGATCAAGTGAAACCCTGCACTGGAAACGTATGGTCAGGAGAAAAAAAAGGCACCCAAACAAATGATTAAATTTTTTTTTATGCTTTGCTTCATTTTGGCTCAGTTAACTAAAGCAAGAATAGTTTGGCACGAAAAAAGAAAAAAGAAGGTAACTTAACTCTAACCAGAAGACGAACTAAGGAGAACGACGATGAGCAATAAACTGGAGCAAGGCAACACAGAAATTCCCAACAAAAAAGATCTAACCATAAGAAAGCAGCATATGAACATAGATACCCTTCAATGGCGTGTAACCTCTCTCTATGAGATCAAGGTAATGAAAGTAGCCCCAGAAGCCACAGGCGCTCGTTGTCCAGAAGAAGACCACAGGCAACTCAAGCTCCTGGGCAGCCTTGTGAGTGAAACTCATGACTCCATCAGAAATTATGGAAGTCACCGGTGGGTTGCCAAATCCGTTGAGCTTCTGCAGGAGACGAAGGAAAGGTACGTGAAAGTTCTTGGTGGCGGAGTCACAGAGCGCAGGGATGTCCTGTGTGCGGTCAGGGTCTGAGGGTGGCAGACCGTCGGGGATGGTCTCAAACCTGAAGTCCTTCAAGCCCTCGACCGCGCCGGGGCCCCTCGACCTCACCAGGCGCTGGTGGTTGTACTCTGTGTTGACGAAGGTTATGTGGCAGCCCTTGCAGTGGAGGAGCTTCGCGAGCTGCATCATGGGGGAGACGTGCCCCTGTGCTGGGAAAGGGATGCAGACGGCATGAGGCTTCTCCATGGCGGCGGCTGCTGCTGCTGGTGGTGGCTGGACAAGGGAAAGTCAGCTCAGCCAACAACCCAGCGGAAGAGAAGAGAAAAGAAGTGCTGGTATTTGGCAAAGAAAGAGCCGACGCCTCTCCATTTGTAGGCACTAATAACTTCCCCCACGGAGGCCGCGGCAGATCTTGGCAGCTCCCAGTTCCATGGGCCCATTTGCCGTCGGTCTCGACAAAGACGTTGAGCTTAAGTCGTCATTCTATATTTTTAATCAAACAGATTATTCTCAAATTGTAGAATCAAAACTCCACACGGGAAAATTAAAACTGAAATTTACATTCAAATTTCAATTTTGGTAAAATTCTGTTTTTACAATTTTTCATTCTAGAATCAAAACTCAAAAAAGCCTTGAGAAAGTGTTTGGAAGACATACCCACACCTTGTTTTGAAAGTAAAAACCCCATTTTTTCACCTAAACCAAGCTTTTGGAGTATCTGGGTCTGAAGAACCCCAATTTTGACAGAACTTGCTTTGTAAAAAAAGAAAATGAAAAACCTTCTCTCCTTCTCAAAGGCGGTTTATGGTTTGTTGTTAGAGGCACATGCATTTAATGCGCTTCCCTCAGCAAAATGCTTCAACGCTGATGCATACGCATCAACATGATGAGGCGCATGTTCACGCAGGATATATATATATATATATATATATATATATATATATATATATATATATATATATATATATATATATATATATATATATAATATTTTAGGAATTATGACATATAAGTAAAATATTAAAAAAAAAAGACTTTTGCATATTTATGATTTTTAACATGCCTTTTAGATATTTTATCATTATAATTTGCATATTTTGCTAACATGTAATGTGATCACTTTCCATGTTTGATTAGGATGACCTAGCATATTATAATATGGTGATAAAATATTTAAAAATCATGTGAAAAAAACAAAAAAAATTGTAAAAATAAATAAAATTAAAAGTTGGTTGCGCTTGCTTGCGCGCTAGAAACTTTTCAAGAATTGACATGTAGCACTTCTTAATCAGTCATGCAATTGAATAAAAAATATTTTTACTTGGATAATACATTCTAGAGTGCTAGTTATTGTAAACCATCTTAAATTTATCTTTTTTTCATTTTTTTTGTGTAGTCTAAGTAAACATAATCTTAATAATTTATTTCTTTTTCTTTTATTTATATCCAAATAAGCTTTTATAATTATCCTTTCCTCTTCATTTTCCAGTTCCTTTGTTTCTTTTTTCTTTATTTCATTCATTTCATTTTCTTTTCCTTCCTGCAAACAAAACTTAAGTCTGTCATGGGAAAACGCAGAGTCTGCTAGTAGGACGTGATTATTCAAAGAAGACCTGGGCAATAGGCCGGCCTCCCAGTTAAACCCGGCCCAGGTTGGCCTGTCGGGCCCAGCCCGTTTGGTATTAAAAATTATTTTTTAATTATAAAATAGTTTTTTAGTAATATAAAATATATTTTAATAATAAAATACACATTATTAAGTTTTAAAAAATTAAAAAATATTTTTTTGATTCTAAACGGGCCGCTCCGCACATCAGGGCCGAGCCCGGCCAGCCGAGCCGTTTTCTGGGCCGGGCCCGACCGGGCCGGTTGCTCAGATTTAATTGAAAGATAAGAGACGAAGCACTTCCACGGGGCCGGCCGACCTTCCCACTTATAATAGAAGAAAGCTCAATCAATGCAACGGCCCCATTATTGGTGGAGAGTTTGGATGGCCTGGCATCAATACACGCAGATTACTCCATTATTGGTGGAGAGTAGATGGAGTATAGTTAAATTTACGCTGTGGTGGAACTTGTTGAAGAAACTTGTGAAAACTTTTCATAGGAGCAAATATACTTTTAAAAAATTTTACAGGTTAAATTAAAAATTTTGAAATTTTTAACTGCTAAATTTTTATTTTTCAACATTATGTGTATTAAATAAATCCGAGTACGCAACACAAACGCATATTTGTCTTTAAGACTGCAGACTAATATCATTTCATCTTTATAAAGGAAACTGTTTTAATTATTTCTACCTCTTTTTGATCGATCTGCGTTCGTTTTCTTCTAGGTGAAACCTTTCAATAAGGAAAAAAAATTCCAACTACCTTTAAATATAAGCAATGAATGATGTCAATGCGGCATGAAACAAAATATCAGACTAATTATCAGTTGAAATATATTATTTTAAGTATGAACGTCATTAATTTGTTGGCATTGTTAGGTATTTAAAAAAAATTACTTGTTTTTAATGATTTATTACCAAAAATCTAAAATTAGCGTCTAGGGCAATTAAGTATCAAATTTTAAAATTTTTAGGAGTTTTTAATATGTAAATAAGAAAAATTGCTCAAAAAATCAAAATAAAAATAATAAATTTTTCTGGTGTCCAGGGTAGCCCACCCATGCCTTTCCCTGCTATTCTCCCATCTTCATCAACACTTCTCAGAAAATTTAATGCTCCAACTAGCAGACGCAAGTTGAGGCGAGGTTGTCTGGCTCGGACCAAAGAGTGATCCTTGCACAGTGCACACTACTATGCATGTTTATTCATAGGACAGTTCACCCATAGTAAAAAAACTATGGGCCCATCTTATTTAATTTTTCACTAGTAAAATTATAGATAAAAAAGTACTTTAACCTTTCAAAAGAAACACATTTTCGAAGTTATTCACAAAATTATTTTATATAAAACTAATTATAGAAAGGTGCTTAATAACTGGGGCAAAGAACAAACTCATTCCACAACTTTTAAAAGTTAATAAACAGATTCTAAACTTTGGAGAAGAAAATCCTCATAGTGAAAGAAATTAACTTTTAGTTTAAAATAACAAAGTACTTTTGGAGGAGTGCACTAGACCCCAAAGAGGGTTGTAGGCGGCAAGTAGTCATTCATAATAAGGCGCATACGCACCGGAAGGGAACCCCACTACTTATCAACTTTTTTTACTTGCGGACTCAAGAACACCATTAGGGCTGTTCATGAGAATCGAGTTGAGGCAGCTTGAACTCGGCAACTATGTGGACTGCTTCGGTCTAGAGAGCACAGCTGTGAGACCTTAAGAACATTAACATGACTTTAAGCAATTCAAATTTCTCCATTTTAGTAAGAGTTTCCTTTATGATTCCCTTAAGAACGAAAGCATGCACTTGCAAAGCGATTCGCTGAAGCTAGGGGCGGAGCCAAGGTAGAGCCCGCATGGGCTCTAGCCCCACCTCAAAATTTTTTTTTTCAATTACATGTAAATTTTAAAAGTTTTCACTTGTCATACATAAAATTTTTGAAAAATGATTTTTCTGCCTTAGTCAAAATTTAGAAACTTTATTTCAGCCCCCCTCATGAAAATATTCTCGCTTTGTCGCAGTCACAGAATGTAGGCCTTTCCATCGTGTAGTCTTGTTTATACTCAAACCTCGGAGCTTTAATGGAATAGGGGTGATCCCCCCTTCCCTATCTCTCTCTCTCTCAAATTTTAAAAACTTAAAAAAAATGTATATGTAAATTTTAAAATATATATATATATATATATATATTAAAAAATATTATTTTGTTCCTTGTTAAAATTTTGAAACTATAGTTTAACCCCTGCGACAAAAGATTCATGGCTCTGCCCCTGGCTAAATGGTTGTTAGCCCTTATTAGAAATGGTTTAAAAGCATGGTAAAGCCCATGGGAAAATATACAATCTTTCCAAGATAATCTTTTATTATTTAAATTTTTTTTTAAAAAAAAAAGTTCATGGCTTCTCTTCCCAAATTTTTTTACAGGGAGCATGATGAAATTCCATTGTCCTGTGAAAGCTCTTCATTTTTCCTCCCTCCAAGCTTGAGAACTACATTGGTGACTTTGTTAGAGTTTTCGTAAATGCCTACTAATGTTTCCTTCCCACTATTGGCCCAAAGGGTACCGATGTCCATGTCATTAAACAGATGTTCTTTTCAAAATTTTCACATAATATGAGAGAGACCATTCTTGTATAAACTTTGTCATTAGGCTTCATATCTCAAGCAGGTTTCAAGGTAAAGGGGCCTGAAAAATAAAAGTATTTGTTATAATTTTTAAAACCTTTAATTTGACCCGTGTAAAAATTGTAAATATATTGTTGACCTTTCCTATGAATAACCTCTTATAACCCAAAGAATAATAACTATTAACTAATTTTATGTGATCCTGCAACCTATTTAAAGATCAACGGACTTTCTTTTTTTTTTTTTTTTATGCGGGCGAGTGTGTGATACCGAAAAGCTCCTATCCAACCTCTTGTCCTCTTAATATATAAGGTTTGCTTTTGGTGGTATGTCATCTCACTGCATTTTAACTTGCACATCATGTCTTTTCCTCAATCCATCAAATTCATTTATGGGGCATTTGCTTGCCTAGATGACCTGATCATGCATGAGGCCTACTTTATTTTCATGGTTTTTTTTAACCTATTCTTTTATGTTGAAAATTGAAATCCATAAATTTATTACTTCATTATACCTCTATTTCACAGATCACAAAATTCATGAATTTCAAGATACAAGGACTACAAGTTCACGATGTAATTCATGCGTCTTTCAAACCAAAAGTAAGTGTCTCCAACTTGCCTCCAGGTGCTATATCTGTAATAACGCTCAAGAAGATATTAACCATGTTTTTCTTCAATGCAAGGTAATCAAAAGCCTGTGGGAGTTTGTTATACGAAAGTTTGGGCAGAATAATTTCCAACCTACAACTGTGAAGGAAGCCCTTGTCTGGTGGACTTCTCGCAAATTTAAAAACAAGATCCTCTTCAAGTGCTGGAAAAATTTGTTGCACATTATCTTTTGGCATATATGGAAATGGCGCAATAACTGTAAGAATGAGGGAAAACACGCTATGAACTTGACTGGTAAGGCGTTATGGAGTTATTGCACTGATTTCATCATTTCTAGAGACTGGACGATTAGTGATAGGCAAGCTATCCAAACTTGGTTAGTGGTTGGGCTTCCTTGGGGCTGTTGGAGGTGGGAGAATGGAATTGTCTACAATATCTACATTGCGGTACATCTTAATAAAGACAATATGGAGCAGTTCAAGGGATTGATAGGCTTGATGGTACCATTAAGGTAATTTGCAACAATGGTAGTTTTATTTAGGGGTGGGTATCGGGCCGGCCCGGCCCGATAAGGGTCGGCCCGTCGGGCCGTCCATCTCGGCCCAGGCCCAGCCCGATAATACTGCGGGGCCGGGCCGGGCCAGGCCGGGTACCGGGGTCTGACCACTGAAAGTCAGGCCCAGCCCGGCCCGTTTGGCGGGTCGGTGCTTGAGAAGAGGGAGAGGAAAACTCGAGCTCAAACGGGCCGGTGCTTGCGAAGAGGGAGAGGAAGACTGGAGCAAAGAAGGAGAGGGAAGGGAGAGGGGAAGCAGAGGCCAGAGAGGGAGAGGGGCAGCGGAAAGGGTGGGGAGCAGAGAGTTGAAACGCCAAGAATGGGAGGAGTACAGGTTAAAGACCGGAAGAAGACGAGCAGGAATAGAAAGAGGAGAGGGGAAGGGGAGATGGGAAGGAAGATGTACACAAAAACAGCACAACTTCTTCTTTCTCTTCTCTCTTTCTCTCTCATTCTCTGTGGAAGGGTTCTATGTGAAAAGAGAGATGGGAAGGAAGAGGGTATAAATAAAGAAATGGAAAAGAGAAAAGGGGGAGGAATGAAAGAGTCAAGGAGGATTGGAGGACGACCGTCGACCGGGTGTAGCAAGGCGGCGGTGGCGGTGAGCGTCGGTCGCTGCTCCTTCCCTCTCTGGTTCAGTCCTCATTTGGAGAATGAAGAAGTTCCACTTCCACCGTCGAAAGAGAAGAACTCTCTCCCGTAAGGAGAGAGAAAATCGATGAAAAAATGAAGGAATATGAGGGTTGGGTCATATTTATATCAAACTTAATAAATTATAAAGCGGGTCTACTTTATTAGCAAAATTTTCGAAAACACTGTTAAAGTTTTCAAAAATTCACCCACAAATTTTTACGACGAGAATTTCGGGCCGGGCCGCCCTTTCGGGCCCGAGCCCGGCCCGAGACCGCTGCCGGGCCGGCTTATCGGGCCCGGCCCAGGCCAGGTTTTTCCTGGCCCAGGCCCGACGCCCAGGCTTAGTTTTATTAAGCGCTGCTGCAAGTGCTTGAAGAACAACACAGTACAGCAGGTTTTGGGTGAATCCGTGTCTCAAGAGCAGAACAAGGTGGTTTTTGTTAGAGCTGACCCAGCGCCTGAATGGTGGATAGAACCATTATTAGCAAAGTTTGGCATCAGCCCCCTCCAAACGAGACCGAGACCGTATGATGTATATATTATCCTCATTTTTTGTTAATAAATTTCGGGGCTAACCCCAGCATTAGTTACTTCATGCGAAGTGATTTAGTGCTTTAGACGTCCCACCTGTTCAGACATCAGAGAACAACAGAACATAACGTCCGTCTGTTCCAAGACAACTAATCAAACAAGCTCCTCCTCGCCGAAGCCCGTGAAACCCTCGGAGAGTCAGGGCTTTCTCTCTCCTTCTCTCGCTGTGCCGATGCCGCCATGGCAGCTCGGGCCCTTAGCTCGGAAGGTCCTAAGCAGTGTCGGCTCCTCTTGTAGGGAGTACAGCCTCCAGCGCGTCTGCAACGATTTAGCCAGCGGCTCTTTCTCCCAGCGGCGGCGGAAGAAGAGGAAGGTGAGGAAGGAGAGCGCCAGGACGAAGCTCGTCCAGCCCGACTCCCGGCGGATACAGTCCTTCGAGTCTATCGTCGAGCGAGATGCCTTCTTCCGGTTCCTCACCAAGACGAAGGAATTTCTCGCCAAGCAGCCGGAGCAGGTCCTCCAGCTCGACGATGCCGGGAAGCTCCACCGAGAGCTGGGGTTCCCCCGCGGCCGGAAGGTCACGCGGTCGATCGAGCGCCACCCGGCGATCTTCCGCCTCTATCGCCATACCGACGGCAAGATGTGGTTCGGTTTCACGGCTCTGATGGATGACCTTCTCCGGGAGGAGAGGGAGATCATGGACTCCATGGAGAAGGCTAGGGTTGACACCGTCCGGAAGCTCCTCATGATGTCCGCGAAGAAACGGATACCCATGAGCAAGATCAACCACTGCCGCCTCCTCTTCGGCATCCCCGACGACTTCCGGGATCGCGTCCTCAAATACCCCGAGCACTTCAGGGTCGTCCATGAGGAAGGCAAGCGGATTCTCGAGCTCGTCCGCTGGGATCCTGCCCTAGCCGTCAGCGCCCTCGAGGCCGACTTCGTCCTGGACGAAGAGCGGGTGCGGAGGGCGTTCGCCTTCCCGGTGGCCCACGCCACCTCCCTCAATCTCGGCAAGGAGGGCACCAGAAAACTGAACATGCTCAACACCCTGCCTCTTGTCTCGCCTTATTCCGACGCTTCGGACCTGAAATTGTGGTCGCCGGAGGCGGAGAAACGCAGGGTGAGCGTGCTGCACGAGCTCCTTAGCCTGACCCTGGAGAAAAGGGCGTCCATACACCACATTGTTGAGTTCAAGGAGGAATTCGCCCTCACCAAGCACACGTATCAGATGCTCTTGAAGCAGCCGAGGGCGTTCTACCTGGCCGGGACAGAGATGAATTGGACGGTCTTCTTGAAGGATGCTTATAAGGACGGGGAATTGAGCGAGAAGGATCCTCAGGTTCTCTTCAATGAGAAATTGTATCGTTACGGATCAATGCGGCAATGTCCGCCTGAGCTTATTTCTACTGATGATGAAGATGGAGTTTCTGCTTACGATTGAATACATGAATTTGGTTTTGCCTCCAGTCTAAGTGAGAGGAATATAAAGTGTTGTGCACTTGCTTGATCAGAATGATGGCTTTCGCGTCTCCTCTACCGCCACCATACATTTTCTTCTTTTTTCTCGAAGATGATACATGAGCTCGCCCTTCCATTATCGTCGTTCTGTTTATAGACTAGTTCACATCCTCCTCAGGTAATTAATCACAGATGATGTATGGCTGAAAATATCTTAAATTTCTGTAGTTTGAGAAATCAACTGACAGCAGAGTAAAGAGTAACAAAAACTTTTTCGGTGCTTTTATGGAGTTGAATCATCGGCTGTTTCTACTACTTCTGGTCATCTGTAACCAAACATGGGATCTTCCAGTCTAGCTAGTTTGGTCATTAATTTCTGGCAACTTTTGATCGTGGTGGTCTGGAGGAGCTGCGTAGTTGCATTTGGCTGATGAGCTACCTTGAAAGTTCAGAGAAGGGTAATCCACAGTCGAAACAACTATTCTGTGTGACTGTGTGTGACGTTAATGAAGGTTAGAATCTCTCTAGCTGTCTTATCTGTCGGCAACTTTTTTGAATAACATTCGGATATGACCTCTGCATCCAGCAACCTAGAAATTGGCAGCAACTGAACTTTTTTCCGAATCTGTAAATGGGATCTTGGCAAAATCTCACAGCACTGTTTTGAACCCTTATATTAAAGAAAAAAACAACAAACTGGAACTGTAATATTGGTTCTTAGATTGTCAGAGATGGAGATTGCATTCACAAAGTTTGTTTCATTAAAAACACATCAGAATTGTTTCACCTAGGATCTCCAAACTCAGGAGTAACAAAATTATCCTACTTGAATTTTAAGAGGGAAAAAAAAAGGCCATGCTCTTGACCTTGTCAAAGAATTAAACCTCGTTATTCTTGCCAAAGCTTTGAGATCTTGATGACTTAAAGATTTTTGGAGAAAAATGTGTTTGAAAAGTTTTGCAAAGATATTTTAAGATTCAAGGAACTCCAGCAAATATTCTTGGCTCCAAAACCATAGAAGGCATCCTGTGCGGTTCTTGACACGATACGGAGCACATGTAGTGCCAAAACATTGCATTGCGGATGGAATTGATAATGCAACTCCATTCTCAAAGCCATATTCCAACATGCATAATGAATAGGTAGTCATTAGCATTTTAGATGCAGTTGATAGCGCAACTCCATCCTCAAAACAATTTTCCAAATATAATCTCGCACAGGAAGTCATTGGCATTGCAGTTGGAGTTGATAATGCAACTCCATCCTCAAATCCTCTTTTCCGAATATTACCTTGAATAGGTAGTCATTAGCATTTCAGATGGAGTTGATAGCGCAACTCCATCCTCGAAGCAAATTTCCAAATATAATGTCGCACAGGAAGTCATTGGCATTGCAGTTGGAGTTGATAATGCAACTCCATCCTCAAATCCTCTTTTCCGAATTTTACCTTGAATAGGTAGTCATTAGCAAGTTAGCAACACACTGTTTTTTTATGTGGTTTCCTTTTTTTCAGGCGCATCTGATACTTTTGTCTTGATTGAATGCATGATCAGAGCGGAGTTCCAAGCAGCTTGGTGTTTGCAATTCTATAAATTTGAATTCATGTTTTTTCTTCTTCTTCTTTTGAGATGGTGCATGAAAAACTCAGTCAGCTAATACAATCAGTGGCACGCCGCAGGAGTGGAACTCGGACCACCCATTTGACAGCCAAGGTCCTCCTTGTATACCAAGATCCAATTTGAAAATCATTCTGTCTCATGCAATCTCGCAGAGTGGAAGCCCTTCTTTTTATTACTGAACTACTCAACAAATGAAGGAATTACACAGATACAATCAAAACCAAGGATGGAAACACGATAACACCCACCTTCGGTTAAGCATCAGGCAAACCATCTCATTTAGTGCGATAGTCTGGGTTACAATCTACAGCATGAAGGAAATCATGCTTTCTCAGTAGATGAGAACCACATGTTCATCTAAAGATTGCCTTGATGAATCTCAAAAACTCTTCTGATATCTCTGCTGGTGGAACAGACAATGAAACCTACTTGCTAGAGGAAGTTCTTAAACATCAAATCGAAGTTTGTGCAAAGAAGTTCCTCGTAAACATCATACTCATCCTCTGCAACTTTTATTGGGCGAATTCTTATTTTAGTGTAGTCTATTAATTTGCATTTTACATAAGGAGCATACGATTGTCAGAAGGCAATGAAGGCCAGGCATGGGCACTCTCTCCTTCCCCAAACATCCTCTCAATTTTTTTTCTTTCAAATTTACATGTAAATCTTTAAAAAATTTATTTACCTTTATATAAAAATTTTGAAAAATGATATTTCAGTCAAAATTTTGATACTATAATTTAAAGCCCCTTACAAAAAGTTTCTCAATCCACCGTTCGTCTCATGACATAAACAACACGGTGCTCCGATACTGCCAATCCAACTAATATATGGTTCCAATGAAAGGTAAAATCATATATCTTGAAACTCATGAAAACTTTTTCCTAACCTTTCTAAAAAAGTCATGTTCTGGTAGGACGAGAAAGTTATTCCTCTATAATGACAATTACAAGTGAGAAGCCTTATATAAATAGGGTTCTTATTTTGTAGCACCCACCGCCTCTGATCCTCCTCAAACTCGTCATCACTCATCAGGGCACTAAACGGCCTTCGAGTTAAAGAAATCCATGAGGCGCAATACCCAAGATGGTCTAAATGCAATTTGACACATGGGCAGTTGCCCCGTACCCCAATCCATTTGTCTCCCTTAAATTCAATCGCAGAAAGAAAGACGAACCAAACAATCAAAGCCATCTATGAAGATTTCGGTGCCCAGAGCAAGCAATTGACAGTGCTTCAGCCATGGGCTTCGAATCTTGCTGTAGTCTTGGTGAACGTGTGATTCAGGGTTTTTCGGTGGTCTCCGACCTTTTGTCTTGTAATGGATGCACTCCATTCGATAACAAATAGAAGACAATAGCAGGTCAGTGATGAAAAACATAAAAATAATGAAGGAGAGAGATCTAACGTGGTTTTCCACCACCGAAGGTCACCATCCACCTGAGAATCGATGGTGCTCAAGTCTTTTTAAATATATCAGCTTTTACAACCGTCACTACCACTAGTTTTAAAGAGCAGTTTACAGCAATTTTTATCATTCTTGATAACAGAGTGATTTGTTCCTTGTTGGCTTTGGTAATTGATTTGGTAACAGAGTTAACAGAAGTTTTGCTAACATTACTTCTGCCAATAGAATTATTCTCTGTCGTTGCTGTTGTGAATGACACAATTGACGCCTTCATTCTTAATTCTATCCTTATCTGCAAAATCATCATGGGTCTCACCTCTGCCAACGTGTAATCCTGCTTGTATGGTCAACAGTCAGCAGCAACAAGAGTGGAATTTCTGGTGTTTCATCTGTTTAAAATACACGAGACGTCGCGACACCATTCTCTGCGTGACCCAAAGGAAAAAGTTAGGGTTTCCTGCGTTCTTCAACTTGTTGCAGAACAGTTCTTGCATTGTAACTTTTTGTAACATATTCCTCGCCTTTCTGGCGACCTTTACATAAAAATCCGGGGGCCTAACAGGCATCAGCTTTACCCGAGAGAAACTTTTATGTTCAGTTTGTTTTTCAAATACTTTCATGTTCAGTTTGTTTTTCAAATATTATTTTTGTGATTCACAACTTTTTGCATCCGCATGGTCTGTGCAGTACAAGACAACCTCAAAAGGTTTGAATTTTAGAAGGTAGAATAACAAAAGTAGCAAAAAGTTACTTCCAGAAACAGGGCTACAATAAGACATTTTTGTAGTAGTCAGCCCATGAGAAATTAACACATTGAGCACTTTCTAACATTCAGATTGCAAGCGGTTGGGTCTGATTTGAGAGTTATTCACAATTTCTAGGATACCCAATTCGATTCTGATCCGACCTCTTATCGTTCCGCAACCCTAACCAACAATATAGAAATCAGAAATGGGATTAATCTGCAAAACTGCAAATAGCAAGCGCTCTTTTACAATATAGTCAAAGACTAACCATTTTGCCGAAGCCAGGAAAAAGTGCTCATAAAACCTCCAGATAGGCCTGACAAGGGAAGAGGGTAGTACAGCAAGAAGAAACAAAAGTAGAATTGGTTGTACACGAATATCATTAATTAACCTTTTGGCCTTTTGATGAATCTGACTACATTGTTTAGTTTTATTCAGTAACTATGGTAAGAATCTTTTGATCTTTGTCGGAGCTTCCTGTATTCTTACAGAAAGAATATTACTGTACCCCCTTATCTTGCTCTCTTTCAACTGCACATGTCACACATCCTAAGGATACCTTGCGGTTCCTCTGTCTCTAACCTCTTCCTCTCAAAGCTTGGTTCACTACCTCTTGGTGCCTTCCGGGTTTCCTTTCCTCCGTGTAACTTTACAGGTATCCAACTGTAACAGAAATTCAATCACCCTTGTGTCCTCCCAAAAGGTCCATACTCTGAAAATAAGTATGTAACAAAAATTTTTCTAGCTATGGCTGGATTCTGATAAGCTGCTTTTGGCAGATGAGCAACTTCTCATCATTGTTACTTTCTAGTTCTACAACACGTGCATCCCATTTCGTCTGTATCACCAGAGATCTAGCTATGTCAATGTTGGAAGACTTGTCACGAAGCACCACCCACCCCTGTGAGGAATACATAATAGAGCTTAATACAGATGAAAACAGTGCCAAGGGAAGAAGAGAATCCTGCTGAAACCAATAAAATAAGCTGATGAAACAAATGTTTCAGCTATTATCCAATAGTTCACGAGAGCATACAGGTAAAGGAAACATCCATATATGGACTAATGTTGCTAGTCATTTCGAAACAGCCAATTTGCATCAGCAACTATGTTACTGTCTACATTGTGTAAGCATCAAATTCCAAGTTTACAGTTAACAGACTAGCATATATAACTTATCTAATTTCTCTCAAATCATCAGTTACATATAGCTAATAATGTGACAAAAAACTAAAACATCGAATTTCACCATTCTGTTAATTACATGATAATCTGGATCATATGCAATATGTCAAACATGAGATACTTCATAAACACTGGGATTTGCATGTTTATATTTGGCTTAAATTACTGTGAGAAACTCACATGATATCTTCAAACCATTGCAAATCTTTTTAGCATATACTAATTTATGGGAAATGGAAGACAATATGCCACTACGGTCAGCCCAGTCCCTGAATTTGTGTTCTACTTCAATGGTGTCTCCTTTATATGTACATGTATACCCCATGCCTACTCTCTCTCTCTCTCTCTCTCTGTATATAAATATATATATATATATATATATATATATATATATATTTCTGTTTATTTCAATGGTGTACCCCTTTACATATCCATGAATACATGCATACCCTCTCTCTACACACACATATATACAGGGCATCTATAGATATACAAAAATGCCACATTCCAACAGCACAAGTTAAAGCATCACCTCTGGCCGAAGTATACGATCCATCTCCAAGAATATATCAAAAACAGTGCACCTGTGCTGAAGCACAGCTTCTAATGAAAACAGGCTGTCTGCATGCAACATATCATAACTTCTAGGATATGTAGGAAATGCTTCACACCTGCATAGATAAGTCTGAATGAGATCATGGTCCCAGACATTTCACCAACCCATCACAAGGATGCAGTAATCTTAAGCTACTCTGGCATAGGCTTAATACAGCTTATCCCTGGGTTAAGGTAGAAGAGGTTCCTTATCAACAGTGAAATTTCTTTCCACGGCAATGGCACATGAAGTTTTTCATGGTCTTCATCCAAGACTGAAATGTAGACAAGGAATGTCCTCCTAACATAAGTTGGAAAACACATAAAAATCATAAGATTGGTCAAAAGTGGGGATGTTCAGTCAATGGCATATTCCATTGACCACAACATAGAACCCTGAAGCTGCATTGCTAGGAGGAACAGAGAGAAGGCCCCTCTGAGCTTCAGGAACAAAGAACAGCAGAAGTATGCAGGGAGCCAAATCAAGAGGAATGTTCTAAAAAGAACCATAAGAACAACCAAATCAAAGAAGTTAAGTTCTTCTCAACATAAACAATGTTTAACACTATAAGGAATTCCAAAAACAACAGAGAAAGATTAATGTACCAGTCATGTAGAATACCAATGAATCCTCTGTCAAATATCACGGGAAGATAGCTTGGCTTCTCAATGGGCACGACGTTCATGACCCAAACAGATTTTCCAGCATCCAGCAAAGCAGCATTAAAGCCACCAAAACGAGCATTCATATCCATTACATTTCTAACAATGTTAAAAGGTGGAGATGGGTCCTCGTCACCAGGTCTCTTTGGATGGTCTGAAAATATTAAAGGTGAGAGCAGAGACCAGTAGTTTTTGATCATCAATCTCCAACTTATACTGTCTTCATCAAAATCTGCTTCGCGGAATCCTAATCCATAGAAAAAAATTTGTTAGCAAAAGAATTTGATGAACACGAATTTTCAACTAGTATGTATAGATCTGCTTTCCTATATGCAGATAGAGGCATATAGCTATCATATAAGGATTATCATTGCAAGTGCAATAAGTACAATTATTTCAATAGTAAGTGCATCAATTTATAGTAATGTTTCGGAGTTTTAAACGGCGAGATTTTTCTCAGGTATAATACGGCAAGCTTGAAAAAATGGAGAAAATATGGTAAATTTAAAGATTTAAAAAAAAAAAACTAAAAATGGGGGAAAATAAAATAAGTGAGAAACTAATAACAGAAACATCAAAAAATAAGTAGATTTGCAACAAATAAAAAATAGAAAATAAAAAAAAAATCTGTTTGGCATTAAAAAACATGAAAAAAAAATGAGAAAAGATTTTTTTGTTTTTACATTTTTAAAAAATGTGTTTTTAAAAAGTTTTTAAATGGCAATTTAATTTATTGCACTTTTTTTCGAAAAAAAAATGTGTTTTTTGTGACACTGATTCTTACCATGAAGAGCAAGTTCTGTTATATTTGGTGTGGCACGAAGAGGCCAGACTGTACGTTCTTCAACAGGAATCCATCGACGGCCTTGAGTTCCACCTATGCAGGACACAAGTGGTCGATAGTATGGATATTCAATATCATGTCCTTTCGTGCAGATAGAAGGACGTGTACCAGGCTGCCTGTAACAATATGCAGTAACCCATAATCAGCCATGAGCCACATAAGCAGATATATATTTTCTACTCATGGTTTTGTCTCTCGGATCAGAACTATAACAACAAAAAAGTCATTACTGCGTCTCACCGGGAGGTGTAGCAGTCCCTTTTACTCGTTTTTTTCCAAACAGCAGTTTCCTCTTGTTGGGCCAGCAAATCCCAGCAAAGCTTTTCGGCATAGTTGCGGATGTACTTGCATTTTTTAACATTCTCCTTGTTACGTGCTGATCTATGTGTATTTGTTACTGATGAAGTCCAGACAAAGTAGCCTCCAGGCTTCAATACTCGATCAACCTCAATAAGGAAAGCACCACCTATATAAAGTAATAAAACAAGGAGTGGGGTGAAACTCTGTGCTGTCCCCATATCAGATCTTTCAAAGTGAAAATGACATATTAAGTATTAACTGTTCAGGGTTAAATGCCACTAATCGAAAGAACTGAGATGCATGATTTAAGTAGTTCTCAAGGATCATTGACAACTCAACAGCAACAATTTCCATCTGGATGTATCTGCATTGAAATTAAAAGAACACACAAACATGCCTAGAAAGAGTCAATGGTGTTTACTCTTCTGATCATCCATTTGACTTGACATCCTGTACATAAAGGTTCATGTTGGTTAAAGAGTACTGCACTATGCACACATTCCAGGTACTAAACTCATGGTGTATAAACAATACAATTTCTGACATAAATAAAACACGTTGACAGCCTAAAAACTGGCACAAAGTTACAAGCTGAGGAATGTAACAAGATAATGGGGTAAACATAGTGAGCAAGCAAATCCAGAATTGATATCAAAGAAGATATTGTACCTTTTTGGTTCCACTCAACTCCACATCTTGCACAGTGGACCATGTCAAAGGAAAGGAAAGGAAATGGCAATTGTTTCGAATCAATAGAAGCAATGATTGCTGGAAGACCTCGTTCTAGTGTTAGCTGAACCTGACTCCCACTAGCCTCATAATCTGCGATGCACGTTGTAAGCAACTGCTTTGAAAAGAGATGTGCTCCAAAACTTCCATAACCACAGCCTATATCTAAAACGGTTCTAACCTGCAAATACATACAAAAACATACAGAACAAACCAACTTTTAGAAGAACTATAGAAGCAACAAAGCCTGACCTTCAAAGCCAAGACAGCACATGTGCATGATTCAGATATTTTGGATAGTAGAAGCGTTCAGATTTCTCTGGGGATGGATGATCACTAAGATTTTATGTAAATACACAAAAAGGGATACTCACGCCAGCATTAACAAAACCATCTTCATTTCGCAACCCAATCATTTCTGCTATTTGATGGGAATAATCTTCAACCTCATCAACAAAAACAGCATCTGATCGGAATGATATCTGGTTATCCTCCAGCATCATCATCCTGAAAACATCAAAAACATTGTTCAACTGATCACGGCAACAAATTTCAATACATTATTTGCGTTAAAGCTTATATCTCCGCCCACTGGAACAGAAGAAAGGAGGAAAGCTACGATAGGAGAGCTCAGCACATCTCTGGCTTCAACAATCACAAAGAACAGAAAGCAGTAAAAGCAAGATCGCCACACAACCACACGTTTCTTCCTTCAACCACATTAACTAGTCATTAATGGATTATATATATATATATATATATATATATATATATATATATATATATATATATATATATATATATATATATATATATATATATATGTTAGCATCAACAGAACAAGGAGAAGCTAACAAGAGAGTCACAATTCACCTTTTCGTGAAGCTTCCCGAGGAAACAACTTCCTCCGGAGTAATCTTGACATTCATACTCCATATAACATCTCTACTGGTAGGCCACCTTAGAGGGACCCTGTAATCCTTTGGTGGGAGGATCAAGCAATTCTCCTTCGACCTCGGATAACAGAATCGGTCGTGCTGCCTGCCCTCCGCAGACCCCTCTTCCGGATTCACGGTAGCATTAAAACAGGGAACGAAGTCCTCCAATTCAGGAGGACAGAATTCCAAATCCCTCTGCTTAGCCAGACCAAGTGACAAGACTCCAACGTCCGAAAAATCCAGTAAAATTTCTTGTTGAAGCCGCCGATAACCTCTATAAAGGTCAGTGTTACTAGATGGTGGTGTTCTTGGCATCTTCAACGTCCACAAGAAAGACCCACAAAGAGAAAGGAGAATAACAAGAACCAAACCGAAATTGAGAAAGCTAAGAAACGAACTAGTCCGGCTCCGAGTCGCACTAACCCCGTCAGGTTCAAGTCTGCTAGGTTGCAAAGGCAGAGCCTTCATCTCAGATCTGAGACCCTTCTCATCGACGTACAGCTTCAAATTCACCTTCCCATGGCTGCTGTCATCGTCATTACCAAGAGGAAGACTACCCCTCCTGTGCCAGAACCTCAATAGGGACGTGATCTTGACAGAATTACCTACTGAGCGTGCTCGCTGCGCCCCCTCCTTCTGAGCTCCGCTCTTCGTTGGAGAATCGCTCGGATCGGCGGCTTCGCCATCCGAGACTCGTCTACCGCCTCCTCGCTGAAGCGGACGCGGCATCCTCCTCTCACCTGCAAACAAGAACCCACAGAAAAACACTCAAGTCCATCATCGTTCCTCAAAACCACACAACATTATCTGAAAAGAAAATAAAAGACCATCAAATCCTATAAACCACCATTTCTCAGCATATAAAAATCATGGGGCTCGGAGATCATCAATGACTACATGGTTTACCTATGAAATGCCCACTCAGAACAAGGCCTTATAGAGCAGCAGCAGCAGTAGTAGTAGTAACGGAGCAGCAGTCGCAGAGGAAGAGTCTGATGAGGAAGTGTACAGGCCGATTTCTACACCTCTGAGCAGACTTGTTCCCCACTTGTTGCATCGACAGACCGTAGTAACGACTCCGCCGCGTCCATGCTTCAATGCCGACTTTAAATTCCAAAGCTCGCCACCCGAATGACCGAAGCAAATGGATAAAAATAGATTACAGTTACACAGATAGATATAGGCCGCCGAGGCGCCGAGCTTGCCGACAACGAGCAATGACGCCCCTCTCTCTCTCTCTCTCAGTATCAAGTAAGTAGAACAAAACGGAGGCGGCAAATGGGCATATTCAGAACTACCGCCAAAATCAAGTCTTAATTCAAAGAACAATCCAACAAATATCTGAAGTGTTTTCCCCACACCACAGAGACAGAGAAAGAGAGACAGAGAGAGCTCCGCATTCAAGCCCGATAATCAGTTTCCGACATAACTATCATTACGAGCACCATACCGTCAGTGACTATGAGAATTAAATAACCATACCACCAGCTGGGAGAAGCAGACTCCGACGCTCAGACGCTGCAATAGTTTCGTCGTAACTTCTTAAGCACCCATTCCTTCACGTCTTTGCGGCGACTTTGGCGAAACCCACTTAAATGATTCTTTCTTTCAACCTTCTTCAAACTAAGTTGGTTTGGTAACTCTCCATGTACCACCCACCTCCTTTTGTTCGCATTCAAAGACCATAATTAATTCCACCCATTAATGGCAGGAGGTGAGATCAGACCTGCAACCCCAAAACTAGTAAAATTGCCTTCACCGAAACTCTCCTACCTTTATTCAGTTCGCCTTCTGGTGAAAAAGAATTCTCTTTCTCCCTCTCTGCCCGTAACTCACATACTCCCAAGCTACGCGTTTTCCACCTCCCCGCGTGCTCCCTCCCCACCGACGGACTCCACTGACTCGCGGCCATTAGAGATGCAGATGTTGCGGATTCGGATCACATTCACCATTTGTTAAGTCTAACCTGATCAGATCTTCTATTCAAATTGGAACTCACGCCAGAATTCTCCAAAGTTAAACCTGAAACAGCACCCAGTAGGTAGAAGATTCGACACTCACACGCAATCGAGTCGCATTTTGTCAGATCTCATATCCGAATTCAGGCTGAGTCATGAAACTGTATATCGAATCTGATCTAATAACTATCCAATACTTTATTTTCTTTCAAACGGATCTAATCTTCTGTCGGTGGGTGGTCAATACCGTTTACGTTCCTGCATGAGTCGAACACGTTTTCCGTGGGCTTTGTTTCATTCATGAGGAAAACTAAGTGCGTGGTCCGGATTTAAAGGTGGCTCGGAATTAAATGCTTCTTTTTGGATCTGATCTGAACGGGTGGATATGTAAATAATTCAGACATGGGACCTGAGTTTCTGATGTTTTTTTTTTATTGCACCGAATTCAGTCGATTCCTACTCATAATAATTATATAAACCAGTTAAAAGGTTCGGTAAATAATTGAAATAACCAGAATATCATGCTCAAAGACAAAGGAGAGATTGAGGGAGAATGTTGCTGCCAATATGTCATAGATTGATTTTTTGTCACAGGGACTGGAAGCACACGGGCGGTCCACTTGGGGGGAAGGGACCACCATGGACAGTCTTATTTGGTAATCTTTTGATTTTTTGTGAAGGACGTCGCGGATACGAACTCCTCTCAAATGTGTTTGATAACCTTGGATATTGTGTTTGATAGTATTGCATCTCATGTTTGATGCTCATGAAATTTCTCTTACTGAGTAAATAAACACCAGATTTCACGACTTTGTAAAGAGGATTTGAGATCCTTAGTGTGTAACTAAAACATGATATATGATATCAGATTGGAGGAGGGAAAGTGGATTTGACCTCAAATTCTTGAAGTTTAGGTCCTCAATGATCTTAGATGTGAAGATTTGATTTCTTCGGTTATCTCATACCCAAAAGTAAACATGTGTTCTCCAATGGGTGTTTATCTCGGACATAAGATAAGAGGTGATTTGAGATCATTAGGGATATCAGATTTAAAGATTAGCTGTCCTCCGCCCATCCAGCTTCATCTTAGGTTTTAGGATTTCAAATATTTTTTCTGTATATAGTGTAAAATCCAGTGTATGTTTACTATGTGGGTTCCACATAGAAGGGATTCCATATCAGCCTTATATATATGAATCATATGCTATGACACACACTTAGGGGTATTTGTTTGCTCATATTTCAAATATTAAAATCCATGTATTGATGTGGATTAGATGTGACATTCTTTTGTTGATATGGCAGAACACCTATGGTAAAATCCATTGGTAGCTCCAAAGGCTTTTTGAGAAAAAAAAAAAAAAACACCCAACACCCATTAGCATATAGGATTTGGAGAATCCAACAATCTTTAGCACTCTCACACTTCATGAAAAGCCATACTGCATGGCCTTTGTAGAGTAATGGTACCAAACATGTTGAAAAATAATGAAGAGAGGGCGGCAGCTCTGTACGCTTTTATAGAACTCTTCTTGAACAGAGGCGAACCCAGAACGATCTACTAAAATGTGCTGTTATTTGTAAAAGGGGTGAACCAAATGGCTTCTGAAAAACCTTTCATCATAAAATTTTCAACTTTTTCGAAGTGTTGATGCTCTTCATTCTCCATTAATGCTCTTGGCAGCAAGCCAGAGGATCATTTTCCCCTTCCTCTATTCACCAATCTTCTTAAAGTCTGTCAATAACCAGTAAACAATGCTTCTTGAATTGAAAAAACTTTCTTCACGGTTCTGCTAGATACATTGATATTCGCATCATGTTCGGATATATAACATCTCACCATGTTAAAACCCAATGGCTGCGCCCTAGCTTCAGCTGACAGAATGATTAGTTTAATTGCGAAGGAGCGACTGCCAGGTATCGGGCTTGAATGCAATGAAATAGAGGCGCAAAGGACAGGCAACAGATCAGGCCACGGGATGAGATACCATGCCTTGCTTCTACTTGTCTTGGCAGCTGTTGAGACGTATATTGCTTCTATTCTACTCGTCCTGGCCATTGTTGTGTAGAGCAAAGGATCCATCTCTTTGATGTGAACATCGTTGACTCTTCTGACAATCAAACGCGAAGTTCGGCCACCAGAGCAGTCAAAAACACAGCTATCAGGTAATTTCCACATCCCGTTGACATGGAATCTTGGAAACTAGTGAGTACAAGCTTCCATTGTATTGAAAGAATGATCATCCTGCAGAAAATTCAAGCTCAAGACAAGAACCAAGCCGCGACAGCAAGAGGAGAATTCGCCGACTTCGTCGTTTTCTATGGGAGACAGGTAAGTTAGGGTTGAGCGGATCAATACCAAATTAATTATACCAACAGAAACACGTCACGATCATTAAACTCCGGGCCTTCTTAAAATGATGATTTTAAAAAATTGGGAAAACCTGATTATGTGTGAGTTGTGGAGACCCACCTAGCTGAAAGCGGAAGCATCTATTCAACCGTCTCCGGTCACCCGTCACTTGGCAGCAAGAACACTCAATACTTGGCAGCAAGGACGCAGCAAGAACACTCAATACTTGGCAGCAAGGACATTCAACGTCACAAATATTAGGATAAGTTTACGGAACAATAGTTCTATGAATTTGCCTCGATATTTAGAAATTACTCTTTTAATGTTTTTTCTAACAAATACTTATATTACATTGTCTACTTTCAGTGTTTCGGAAAACTACCATACCATGATTCAACTTTTACCCTGATGGTTTCCTGTTTGCAGCATAGCAAGTTGAGGCCCTAAGTATTACAACTGAGATTTGGCTGATTATAAGCCCTATGATTCAAAAACCTAGTTAAAAACGCAGTGACTGAAATTTGTTTTGGATTTTAGATGATGATAAAGATTTGGTTTGGAAAGCAAAAACCAGTTTTCACGGACAACGTAGGGGAAGGCATGTTTTTTAGGCCAGCCTCTAAGAAAATATGATTTTGTGAAAACTTATTTTTGGCAAAACCTAATTTTCATTTCATCCAAACACACCTTTAAGAGGTCGTTTGATCATGTAGCCAAGACAAACGAATGGATCAGCTAATTATCCTGCGAAATACTCCTATATCATAATGCACGTAGCTCTTGTTATGATAGGTTCCTTATTGTTCTTCGGCAAATGAGAGGATTATGACCCATCATCTGCTTGGAGGGGGCCCGACATGCTTCATTTAATCATTTTAATATAACGCTTTCACCCATCCTGTAAGTGCAATGACACGGAATCAGACTGACAACACGGGACATCATAAGAACATTTGATTGCTGGATTGGACCTCACATTCACCGATCTAAGCTCCTCGCTGATCTCACTTCACTACATATATGAAGATATAGCCTGAGGTATCGTTTGCCCCCCCAGTATCAAGATTCTGAAATGCAAATTCTAGAACTTTCAGAATCTTGATTCTGGAATTGCGGGAGGTGGAAGAACAGAGGATGCTGCCTTTTGAAACAAGTCGATGAACTTTCTTGAAATCAGGTTCCAATCTTTGAGGGGCAAGGATAGATTAAAACTGTAAAACTGGAACGAAAACACTGTTTCAAAATTTTATCCAAAGTTGTGGGTTATTTCGATACAATTTTATTCAGGAATGACGATGTTCTAAAATTTTTAAAACGAATAAGTAACTTTGAGAAAAATTAGGGCACATCTCGGAACATTTTCTAAAAGTCATGGGGCGAACATGAAACGTTCTATAGACCTCGTTAACCCACCGTCCGACGTTTGCTTTCGTTTTCGCCGTTCGTTCCTCGTTTCTCTCAAACCCTCGTCTTCTCACCGTCAGCGAGTTCCGGCGGCCAGAGGCCGGCTATGCGTCGAAGCTACTGATAGCTCGGTCAGTGGAGTTTCCGAAGGGCCGGAGAGGAAAACCCATCGGTAGAGGAGGTGGGTTTCTCTGATTTTTGTGTTTTTGTTTTTCTTTCATTTTGTTGACACCCGAAAAAAAAATCAGTCAGACCTTGCAAGTGGTGTGTTCTGGAAAAAGGAAAGCGCCTTACGATTATTTTTCTATGTCCATTTGACAACAACACCTTACAACCCATGCGGAAAATACTGAAATTTAGCATCAAACAAGTTTATTTTGCATGATTATGTTTGAGACTGATCTGTTCTTTTTCCTCTGCGTTATAGACATCCTTGTTGTCCATTTCCGGCAAGCAGATTCATTGTGACACGTACCGATTTCTCTGTTCAACATGAGAGCTGTGATGAGTGGATAAGCTTATGTCCATTTCTTTAAAGATAAATTCGCCTGGAATGCTACATTGACAATGGCATGGAGTTATTGCTTACAGCAATATATCGGTTCAATTTTGCTGTCCTCTCACAAGCTAGGATCACTTTTCCCTGTAGTCCAAAGGACCTTGTGTTGCAGAAAGACTAATGAACAACATTCTTACAGATGCTTTCTCTCGGCTAATCGTTCAAGAAAGGTAAAACATGTTGTCTCATCAGCAAATTTTCATGCTCCAGCTTCTGCTTCCACCTCATGTTGTATACATTTCAAAACTGATGAATGTATGGATATTGCTCTTTACTTGTTCCTCTACTGGTTGGTTTTTTAATGCTGGTGCCTTTTATTTACTCTCTGGCATACGGTAGGTCTAATTATACTTCTTTGTTTTGTTGTTATTTGCATTTGTTGCCCTTGTCCGCTTCTCTAAAATTCATATGTTTACACTTTTCTCACGATTCGTTGTTGATACTGTTTCTGTAATCCCTTTATTGTTTTGTGCTTTTGCCAAATCCACAATCTTTTGTAGCATTATTATCCTGACAAAAGCTATAACACTAAGGTACATTTAGAGCTTTCTTTTCTATGAGCTTGTTGATTAGTCCTCCTTGGATAGTTAAATCATCTCAATACCTGGAACTATTGTAGGTAAATTGAGTAGTTCCACTCAAGATGGTATTCATTCTCCTTTTTCACAACCTAGATTGACCATCTCATTTATGTGTTCAAGGCCATTAGATTAATGAATGATAAATGGCTGGAATTGTTTTTTGACCAATAGTGGTCTATTCTCTACTCTCGTGTAACTGTCAATTCATTGTATTCTTCCTCAAAATCGAGCTGGCTTCTAGGGGTTATGCCTTTTAAGGGATTGTGGATTGCTTTTTTTTTTTTCCTTCTCATTTGGTCAATTGATTGTAGACTAATTATTTTCCCTTTGACTGACTAAGTTATAGTTGGTCATTTACTGTCTCAACCCTCTGAATGGGTTCCTTCTAGTTGACATCATGTTCATTCTTAGATCTTTCTGGCAAACTTCTTTATGGATGTCAACTGTATGGGTTTGGGTCATATGTCTTTCTGAAATGTACACATTTGGATGTTGTTGGTCTGGGTTTTTCAGTCCTGAATAGTTGAATGACTGGGATCAATATCCAGAATCTTAAACCTGGACGTGACTATGATTAAAAATCAAGGTAGGTTTATGTAACAGTCAACCTGTCTAAGAAAAATCAGAAGGATGTGATAGAACAAATGATCTCAGTAAATTCACAAAACGAGCTGTAAAAGCCCAAATGCCAGAGTGGAGTGCATGAAGCAAAGTTGAGAAGCAAAACTTAAAAAGGTAAAGGATTTTATTGATGTGATGCTTGAGAAGAAGCATCTGCATTGAGATGGAATGTGTGTATGTTTGGTTGACTAAATCACCTGAGTGCTCAGTGCTGGTGCGGATACACACACACACATATATATATATATATATATATATATATATATATATATATATATATATATATATATATATATATATATATATATATCAAAACCAAGTAACAACAAACAAAAATAATTGCTCACTAGACTCATAAGGATTGGTTAGTCTTAAAACTCCTACAAGCACAAACAAAAAAGCTATAACTAATATATAACTAATAAGTAATAGCTAATATATAACCAAGAAGGAGCACTGGAAATTGCATATTTATTAAACTTTCAGCCCCATTCGGTTATTTGGTAGCATGTAAACCCATAGAGGTTATAAGAATACTAGTGCATTCAGTGAATGAAGTCAGCACTTTATGCACCACAGAAAGATTAGTGAAAAGAGGAACAATGTGCTTGGTGAAAAGATAAACAGAAGAATGGAGAATAGGGCAGAAACAAAACAGTGAAATGAAGGTAACATCACCTATTCAACATAGAAGAGATTGATAAGATCATAAGAACAACACCAATTGAAGATTATGAAAAAGATTAATTAAGAAATTAGATTAGGAAAGCACGATTTACAGTAAAGCCCTAAATTTTGGAGAATAAACAAGAAAAAAAAACCATAAACTTGATTTTCTTTTTTGGCTGGAGAAATAAACATTGCCGGATGCTGTTGCTGAATGGAAGCTGTCACCAAAGAAGCTGTCATCGTCGGAGGAGTTGCCGGAGTTATAGCTGGACAAGAGGCTGGCTGTTGCAGTTGCCAGAGCACAGTAGCAATCGCAGGAAGAGCACTGGCTGAACAAGAGGCCGTCGCAGGAGGTCGTCGGGCGATGGATGCTCAGCCCAAAGCAGCGGTAGTGGCAGCTGCAGCACTTCAAACAGGGTTTCCTAGATGAAACCTGTTGCTAGCCCGTCGGGGCTTATGAAATGATTTTTTTTTTTTTTTTAAATTTAAAATAAAAAGTGCGGACGAATATGATGTCCGTGCATTTTGACCGCACTTAACTCACCTTTGACCTGGGTTGAGTGCATGTCCAGACAATTCTGCCGCATTGGTGCTGAATCGGCAGCGCACATGCACGCTCGTGCGGGCGCTCTTCAGGCGCATCCAGGTGACTTAGGTGGTTGGGCAACCCTGACCTTGCTTGTTGGCTAGCACGGCAGCTGGATGAGGGGACAGGGCATCACCAAAATAAACATATAGTATTCAATATCAAAATACATACAAGGCATTTTTGGTTCTGGATGAAGAAATAGCATAGCTTAACATATATTACTATATATATCTATGTATATTACATATGTACATAGTAGTAGTACTACACATGTAACCCAGGCATTAACGTCTGCAGATTTGTACATGCTTGTATGCTTAAATACATATATATGTATGTATTGCATGTATATATATTTACACAAATGCATGCTTACATTTTTTTTCATATGTACAAAATTATAATTGCATATAGCCAAATATGTGCATTCATGTATAGACAAATAGTTGGCTAATTTGTACATCCCATTGAGCTGTACTTGGTTATACTTTGACCTGCTTCTAGATTGAGGCAGACGTGTATTTGTTGTCCCTATCTACTTGTTCCTCGGCATCTCATATGATTTTCAACAATTTTGAAATTACATTACACTTGATTATTGCCAGGCTTATTCTGCACTAGTCAGTGACTCTACGACTTTGGATGATGGTTGTTCAAGTGCTAGCCAAGGTGACAAGGACACATCACTTGAAAAATCAATGACTGGCAGACCAGTGAATTCCTATATATCTCAAATTGTTGATGGCAATGTACAGAATTGCTCCAGGCAACGTTTAATGCTTCTTGATGGTACTGCAATCATGTACAGGGCATATTATAGGATTTTGGGTATGCTACGAGACTTCATTTCATCCTGATGATAGTTTCCCTATTTGGATTAAACACTAGAAGCAAGCTTAATCTAGATACACATCCAAAAGCACTGCCTAATTCTTATTTGCCTTGTGCAATTGCTATAATTAGTGGCCAGGAAAAGATTAAGTCAGACTTTGATTACTGCAGGAAGGATGAACATTCCTTTTAAACCTATAATTTTTAAAAATAATTTCCTATGTTTCTCTATGTTTTGTCTTTTGTTAATATTTTTCTCCTTCTAATTTATGCCTGTTAAGGTTCTAATTTGTCTTTGCACCAAGGCAGCAAGGTTGCACCACGGTCATCTAGAGCATGCTGATGGAAATGGAGACTGGGTTTTGACAATCTTTTCAGCTCTGTCATCTGTAAGCTGTTTTGCTCTGGTTTTCTTCTTAGACATCAAGCACTGGGCAAGCTACTTTAGTGTATTCAAGCACATGTTTAGTGGCAAATGATCTTGCTAACTTTTACTAACTTACTGGTTTCTAAATGGATTATATTTTGCATAAATGGGAACAAGTTATGTCAAGTAAATAATGAAACGATATGACATCCTTCTAACTAGTGCATGGTAAATCTAAGGCAGTGAATTTAGTCAACTACCCATCTCATTCGTATGGCAAATGGTCCTATTAGGAACATAGTGAACAAAGCTAAACTAATGAGAATTCTGAGAATCCTCATAGCTAAACAAATGACCAATGAGAACTCTGAGCATCTTTATGAGGCCATACGTCCAACATTATTTTTTTTTGTTGATATAGGAAATGTGAAGTTTGCCATACCTTTCATCTTTCAAGAACTCAATTCTCTCCATTGTAGGATTTGTATACTTATTTAAGTTTGATATTTACATGCTTGCAGATTATTGCAATCTTGGAGCTCACACCTTCACATGTAGCGGTATGCCTTTGACCTATATGAAGTTTTTGATTAAAGAAAAATTAAAGACCAAATTTTCTGTTTTTCTTGTTATTTGATATGCTTATGTCTCCTTATCCTGGGCATTTATCACTCACAAAGGTTATGCCTTAGAAACATACCCTTTGTGATATTAATTTTTCGTAATATGTGTTGCTTCATTACTGCAAAACAAAATGATAAAGAAAATAATGTTGTAAGCTTGCTGATCAATTCCTATGAATTTCACATTGCACTGTGTGCTCTTGCTAAATCCAATGTTGTTAAGATTGGTTTTTACGGCTCAAAAGTATTCAGATAGTCACCTGAATTAAGTCAGAGTTGTTTGGGAATAGGATCAACTATATATATATATAATTATATGTGTGTGTGTAGAAACGGTAAAAGCAAATAGAAAGATGAACACACAGATGTAACGTGGAAAACCCCTCAACTAGAGGGAAAAAACCACGGGTGAGGAGGACTGGTGCCCACTAGCCGCCAGACACTCTCTTTAATTATCATTCACACACCAAAATTAGGGTTTACACATCTTAAGTAGGGCCATAGTAGTAACACACTGGATCGGGTCCAGATACAGATCCAGATAAGACGAATAGTGGTGACCTGAACAGGTATATTTTTCAGTTCTAACACCTCCAACCTCACTCTGACCAGTGTTCACAGTGGAGGAGGATGATTCAGCCATGATCACAAATCAATACTGCAAAGAAAGAAACAACAGGCAAACAAGAACAACTGTGCGTCAAACAGGGCAGTGGGAGCAAGGGCAGCGGCGGGATCTGGTCGACGGTAAATGCTGAGCGACGCTGGATATCGGAACAGCGTTGGACGATGAAGGACCAGCTCCAGATGATGAAGGGCGTCAAGTGATGGAAAGGTCAGGGCTGGAACTTCACGGCCGGCAAAAAATTTCACAAACTAGTCACAGGCTCTGATACCATGTAGAAACGGTAAAAGCAAATAGAAAGATGAACACACAGATGTAACGTGGAAAACCCCTCAACTAAAGGGAAAAAACCACGCGTGAGGAGGACTGGTGTCTGGTGCCCACTAGCCGCCAGACACTCTCTCTCTTTAATTATCATTCACACACCAAAATTAGGGTTTACACAGCTTAAGTAGGGCCATAGTAGTAACACACTGGATCGGGTTCAGATACAGATCCGGATCCAGACCCAGATAGGTGACCCAAATACAACATATGTCAACAATATGTATAATGTGAAAAATCAGAGAGCATAAGAAAATTAAGAAAAAAATTGAAAATATAAAAAACAATACAAAATTAACGTGCTACTTATTCCCCTTGAATTGGACACTATCAAATCCAAATCGGTCCAATCCTATCTGAATTGGCCAATTTAGACGGAGTCTCACCTAGTGTTATCCGTATCGTACGATACGGACCACTCGTATGGTTGAAGAAAACCCATGCGATACGGCTCGATATGCAAACACCTGTGTATCGTGCCCATATCGGGTGTATCGTACAATATGGCAGGTGTATTGTATGATACACATGATACACTCTATATTGTACGATACAAGATTAAAATGCAAAAAGGCGCCCGAGGCCCCTTTTTGCATCCTACTTTTAAACCGAGACCCTCTCTCCCTTACTCTAAACTTCTCTAAAAGCTGTTAGAGGGAGATATTTTGCTGGTTTCTCTAAAAGGTCACTGATTTGAGGAAGAGACCATCGATGACTAATGATTGATGGTTAATTGGTTATACCTTATATGTGATGAACGTGTGATGTAATTTACTAAACTCTACAACACTCTAAACCCGTGTGTGATAGATGCTTTTTAAACTTGTGTTGGATCATGGATGCTTTAATATGTTATTTTGAATCTCTTACTTTTCATTTTTTAAATTTGTTGCTGATATATAATGACGAATGATGAATCATTAATGTTTTCTATGTGTGATGGGTTTTTTATATGAAATGCAGTTTTCTTTATTTTTCTGAATTTTTAGCTTTTTCCCCTTTTTTCCTAATTTTTGGTGTTTTTAATTAAAAAATTAATTTTATGATGCGTTACAATACATTTACGATACGTTGCGATACGGTGTATAGGTCGGCCCGACCGATACGCGTTATGGAACTGCTAAATTGTTAATACTGCCAATCCTTGAAGGAGTTGGTGGAATTGTTTAATCATGTTGTAAAATGCTTGGTGTAACGTGTATGGGTTGAGTCCAAAGTTAGATGCTTAATGTAAACAAAATTATCTAAGAACTTGTCAGTTTTTATTTTTAGAATTAGGTAACAAACTGCCAAAAATGGAAAATAGGAAAAAATAAGGGAAAATTTTTCCCTATGAAAAAATATGAATTACAAAAACATACAAGTTAACAACCATCTATCATCAAAGTGCATTGATCAAATGGACATAAGGGTCAAAATTAGCACATTAAGTGTAGACCACTAAGTTATTGTTGACAAACATGAACTTTCACTGTCTTAATTGATTTACGTGGTAGTGATGCATCATGCATCCTCACAATCCTTAGAATCAATGACTACTTGTTGTACTGCCTCACTACGTTATAAACTGTCTTTGATAAAAAGTGGATTAATGATGTTGGCACAACTTTTGCCTTTTTTGGGTGATTTCCTATAGGATGTTCGCACATATGAGGTGAATCTTGTAAAACATGATGTGATGACATAGAACTTGGATGATCCCCATCTTGTTGATCAATCTTGTGAATTGAATGTAGTGAGTTTGCCATGCATATGACAATACCACTAACTGAGAATATCACATTGCAAAAGCATCTCTTCAAGTTATTATCAAATCTAAGTAAAAAAGTAACAAAAGATAATGTTTAGTATATGGGCACACACATGTCAAGACAAAATGATGGGATTCTTCCACTTGCCCTTGGGTGTACCATAGCCATGCCAGGCCATTAGAAGCGATTAATGCCAAAAGAATTGGATTTTCTTTCTACCTTTAAGGTACGCACACAAGAAATGGGGAGAACCCTTTATCTCGGCTGATGGCCACAAATTGAGCTCTCATGGACAAAATCAGTCACAAATGTGCGTCTTTCTTTAAAGTACACAAAATCTCACTCTAGCACAAATTTAAGTCTTTGGGCTATAAGGGGTTCAGAACCCAAACTCAAAAAAGTGGTTTCAAGCCCTCCTTTCTATCCCACTAGAGTCATATTGTATGACAGAGGATGTGCAATACTCATTGTACGATACAAATATGTTACGCCCTTGAAACCTAGTATTTGGAGTGTAACATAACTATTATGACCATAATGGTGTGCCATATCATAATCTGGCTGTACAATATATGCAACATTGTTTCAAACCATTGTCCAAATGACATTCTGGGATTCTTCTTGGGTATTAGTTGAAAACTTTGTTTTGTCTTGGGAAAATTTTAGGAATTCAAAAAAATTTAAAAATATTTCAAAAACATAGAAAAATTATGAAAAAATATTGGTAAAAGTTCAAAATAGTTATTAAATTTAAAATGTTAAATGAAGCCTTAAAAAGTTCTAAATATATTAATTTTTTTCTGAAAAAAATGCAGAAATGGGATCTTTTCATTTGTATTAAGATCATTAACGACATGATTTAAGTCAATTGGCTAAGCTGGGAATGTATACAAATATAACATCTATATGCAGAAGTGTGCACATGCATATGATTCCATGCCTCACGTTCACTTTTGAAGCTCAAAATGTCAGTGGCTGGTTGATTATCTATACCATTGACAGTCCAAGGAATAATCTTTGATTTTTTCATCTTCCACTCATTTTTCATAGTGGTCTGTTGCTCTTGTATCTCTTCTGGTTTAATAAATCTCCTCAACTGTCTTCATTTTAGTAAGTTGAGGAAAGAGTTTGAGGATGATAGACACCGTCACAGGATGAAGAACAATAAACCAAAACTTGATCTGACAAGCACATTCCCAGGACAAATATTGATCCTTAAGGAAGATAAGAGCCCTGGTTCTGATTCCATGTAGAGTAACAACGTTACCAACAGCAAAGCTCAAAACTCAAAAGAGATTGAATCACCAACAAAATGCTCTAAAGAGCTAAGCACAAAATTGCTTGAACAAGGGTCTGGTGTATTCAATAAGGCACTCGCTTAAGGGAACCAAATAGTGTCTGTGGTACAATGAAGAAGCCTTAAAATAATATATCATTGCTGACAACAAGGTTCAAAAACTTACCTAGGAAAGGAGTTTCAATTTTTAACTCAGAGCAAAGAGTGGAGTGACCAGCTGTTGCTAGTGTCAATGGCTAGAAAATTAGCTGTCGGTAGCTAGCCAGTGATTTTGTCAACAGAAACAAAAAGATAATTACAGATAAAAAATAAAATGAAGATTTATAGTGTATTTAACTATTTATGCATAAGATTCAATAAAGATACGTGTATATATATATATATATATATATATATATATATATATATATATATATATATATATAATATATATATATATATATATATATATGGTCTGACAGGTTCCTTCTAAACTCCTCTACAAGAGTCATCCAGTCCAATGGGGGCATACAAGCTAGCCAATTTGTCACACATTTTTGTAGAAAATAGGGCCTGATGTTCAACCATTTTCAATAAATTTTGCTCTTTATATTGTAACTAAAAGGAATCTTGTAGATTTAATAAATGGATTAACAATGAATAGGTTTTCTATTCGCTTTAATTTCTCGCAAATTTGTTGTGATTTCTAAATGCAGGAGTCCAACAAAGCTATTTGAAAGTAATTGCAACTTTGAAATGTTCTGTAGTGGTTTGAATCTGAACATGGAATCTTACTCAGCCTCTATTTTGTGTTGATCTATGCTCCTAACCATGTCTTTCCTCTTCTACAATATGATCTGTCAGACTGTCCCACGTTTGTGTCTTGAATATTTCTGTATCATGCTCCCATGTGCAGACTGTTTGGGAATTTGTTGAATTAGGATTTTGATGGTTGTATTGCTTGCTACACATTGATTTCCTGCACAGGAACTGATCTGGTTCATTATTTTGGTGCAGGTTATATTTGACCATGATGGTAAGATGTGTAACAACAATGTGTCTGAGCTTTGGTAAATTATTCATTATTGTTTAAGCTATATGTTCTGATTGTTAACTTGGTGTTGTGTTTCACAAAAGCTAGTCTAGTGACATTAATTTTTCTGTAAAAAGAATATTCAGATGTACTTTGGTGATAGAGTTATTTGGAACATGACTTGTTAGTTGTCATTAATTAATAATTTTCTCATTGTTGATATCTAAGATGTAGCCTTAAAAATTTCCTGAGCTGATATTTTGTTTAGCCATTTACAGAATTGAAACATCTTGTGGTTTGTTTTTGTTTAATGTCACATATTTTTGCATGCTAGTTATTAATTTGCTTTCCTATTTTTTATTTCCTTGCTTTGGTTTAAATTCCTTTACAACATTTGTTGTCAGCTATGATTCAAATCCATTTACAATATGTGGTTTAAAGATCTAGGGCTGCTTCTCTTGGTCCAATTTCTTGGATATGGAAAATGCACCTATGCAATGCGATGGACATTGTTGTGGCCGTTTATTTGATAACATGTCATGACCTGACTCACTCCTACATGGGGTTCGGGCTCCTAGTTTGACAGATGCCAATCCACCCCCTAGCAACTTCAGTTTCTCCCTCAAAAGGGCTAGGAGCCGAGACAACCAATCACTTAAATCCTGACTATTGGTCATCTTTCGCAAGGATATGATATATGCGTACCTTTTATTCATTCTTGTGTAGTAGATGGATTGAAAGGACATATTCAATAGAATTCTTGTGCTTAGCTGCAAGCTATGTCACACGGATACGGATACGGGTATCCGGTGGGTACGGGGATACGGCAAGTTCAAAATTTTAGGATACGAGGACACGGCGAATATTATATTCAAAAAAATTAAAAAAACATGAAATTAATAATCATACTTCATAATAATCACCAATCTCATAACTCATAAGTGATAAGACATAAGCAAGAAAGTCTCAATTCTCAAACAAAACATCGTTCATCACAAAACATTGTTCATCAATCATCATCATTCTAGTCATCATCAATGCCCAAATCATCGTTCTCCTCAATCTCCTCTTCTTCCACAATAGAAGATGTTGAGGGAATACAAGGTTCTTCGAATCTTGAATTAAC
>JAANDH010000067.1:539060-551820 GCA_011799765.1 Nymphaea thermarum
TATATATATATATATATATATATATATATATATATATATATATATATATATATATATATATATATATATATATATATATATATATATATATAAGCAAGTAAGATTAGTTTGATTTACATATATTCGGAATTTTTACATATCAAAGCCACAAAATAAATTATTTATGGGACTAAGCTAATGAATTTATGACCCAACCTATGTCACATAGGTACGGGTACTGACCATTTTCAAAAAACTTGGGTGCGGGGTACGGCCGTATATATATATATAAACAATAAGAAATATTTAGAAAATATGTATCAAAATAAAGAATATATATCAATATAAACAAATAAATAACATAGAAAATATATATCAATGGCTCTTGAGCGGTGTGTTTAAGAAACCTATGAAAAACTTTAAACATATGGACAACCCAACAGCTCCCTAGTTAAATATGAACATCAATCGAATTTTCACATCCAAAGAATAGAATAAAAAGTAAAGTGGAAAAAAATGAATCAAAGTAAAACTAAGCAATTTGGATCTATAGGTACCCAAGTGTGTCCAAGTACCCATTTTTGGTACGGGTATGGCGACATGGGTACGTGGACCTTATTGAAGTACCCATGTGACTTAGGACCCAACACCACCAACTTGTCTCCAAGTCAAGTCTAATGTGCCTGTATGTAGTTGATTACATTTGTCACGGCTGACAATTGAATTTGATGAGTTCGAGCAGTGCCTGCACCCAGTGCAAGCATGACATGTGCTTCCACTTCAAAGAGAGTTTGTGTTACATAGGTGCACAGACATACACAAAGATGCAGTCCATGCACACTGGAGTACCCTTTCAGTATATGTTTACACATGTGTGCATTTGTGTGTGAACATGTCCTTAGATGCATGTCCATGTTGTGCATGCAGGCTTCTGCTGTGAAAATATTACCTAATAACTTGATGACCAATGTTTATATGTTTTAAACGTTATACATATTTAATATGTCAAAAATTAGGATGAAACACTGCATGGTACATGAGAGGAGCAATCTTCTGCAGAGGGACCACATTCTCTTCCTCTTTGATAGGGGGCTAAGTTGTTCCTTTCATATAAGATGCTGAATTTTGCTTGATTCAATGCTCAATGATAATAATAGACCTTGTTATACCAATCTTTGCTTCTTTTCTTTTTTCTTTGAATGATAATGTGTTGAAGATTTGTGTTTTCCATCTAAGATTTTCACTTGCTGCAAACCCCAAGTAGGAGATTTGGGACTGTGATTCTAAGGTTTTCTTTTTTTTTTTTCAATTAGGTTTTTTAAGTAGTATAACAATTGCTGCGTTGCTAGACTTATTATGATTTCCTTCCATGCTCTTATCATATGCATGTTGACACTTGCAGAGTGGTATCATTTGGATTGGAAGACTTCACTAAAAGGTTTGGTGCTCTTAAACCTCATCAAATTGTTGATGTTATGGGACTTGCTGGTGACAAAGCAGATAATATTCCAGGTTTGCCGCTTGATATGAAATTTTTACTCTCTTTTTAATTCTTTCATGTTTGAAGCTGATGCTCTTGACCATGCTTCTCATTCTATCTGTGTTTCTGTGATGCTGTATTATAATCAACTAGCTTTTTCTTCTTTGCAATTTTTATTAAGTGTAGTTTACCAATTTGTGACATGCTTTCTTCCTTACCAGGTGTTCATGGTATTGGAATTTCAAGTGCTGCCAAGCTGATCATTAAATTTGGTATGTTCATCTTCCTTTTGTGAATGGCTTGTTTTCCTGTCTTTTTCTCAAATTATTTGAATTTCTTCTTAACTGGGAGTCATAAAATAATTGGATGGTAAGTATGGTCCAGTGCATTGGACTTTTGCCATCTGGTTTACTATACTTGAATGATGCTTGTTGATATGATTGGCACCTGGTTGTCTTGGTGTAAGTGCCTGACTAGGTGGACCTAGGTGGAATGGCTGGCATACCCATGTTAGTATGGGAATTCTGGACATGGGTGTGGCAAACCAATTGGTACACTTTGGATTGAGTCTGGGTCAGATCCAGTGGGATCCAAAATTTGGATAATGATGATATTTTTATTCTAATTATCTTTTTATTGTAGAAAATATTCTTAGCTTTAATTTAATGTGATTATATGCGTCATGTATGAACTGTTGAACTTATAAACCTTGTTGTTTTTATGCATGATGTATTAACGTATGATGTGTTTTTATCCTATCACTTGGGGCTGACTGGCTGAACCACCTAGGCAGTGGCTTAGTTGACCAAACTGGCAACCAGCACTTGTTGGTGAATGACTAGTTTATTTTTGTCAGTCTTACATTTGGTTTATTACTTTTCTTTTCTCTTATTGTTAAGGAGTTTCCTCCTTCTAAAAGTTTTTTGAATATGATATGTCACACAAACACACCTAGAAGGCAGCCACACCTAGTCACCCACATTGACACGGGACGTCATGGGACACGGCTAGTCACAGTCAAAGCTGTGTTAGGTACAAGTAATATTTTATGCCCTTTCTTGTCCAATTATGTGCTTAATCAACTTTGAATGAATTCAATATTGTCCTTTTTCATGCACCTTTTAAAAGCTTCTTGAAATTTCTTGTATTATCCGTTCTTTTTTAAAAACAATCTAATGCTAAGTCATCTAATTAATCTATTTTTGGGATTTTAGCTATGTCACATAGGTACGGGTATGGGTGCCCATGTAGGTACGGGTACTGACCATTTTCAAAAAACTTGGGTGCGGGGTACGGCCGTATATATATATAAACAATAAGAAATATTTAGAAAATATGTATCAAAATAAAGAATATATATCAATATAAACAAATAAATAACATAGAAAATATATATCAACGGCTCTTTAGCAGTGTGATTAAGAAACCTATGAAAAACTTTAAACATATGGACAACCCAGCAGCTCCCTAGTTAAATATGAACATCAATCGAATTTTCACATCCAAAGAATAGAATAAAAAGTAAAGTGGAAAAAAATGAATCAAAGTAAAACTAAGCAATTTGGATCTATAGGTACCCAAGTGTGTCCAAGTACCCATTTTGGATACGGGTATGGCGACATGGGTACGTGGACCTTATTGACGTACCCTGGTGACTTGGGATTTTAGATATTTTTCATGCTCATTTACCTTGGAAAACCGTGCAAGTCCTAAAGTAGTCCAAAGGTGAGATCTTCATGCATTTTGTTTAATTAGTAAGTCGTGTCATTAATTTCTTGATTGGAAATTAAGTCATCTTATTAACCTCTTTCTTGAAACTTTATGTCTCTTTTGCACGTTCATTACTTTGAATACTCATCAGTAATGCAAAGTAAATGCTATATTTTTTTTCCTTCCTAGAAATGTTGGATTAACTTCAATGGTTTGTTCACCAAACAGGTTTTCCAACTACTTCTTGACTGTGTTTGTACTTTGTAGCCATCTGTTGCCATATTCTCATCTATGTGATATAGTGGATATGTGTGTATGTGTATATATATAAAGAAACTTTTATAGGGTTTTTTGGACTATGTGGAGTAAGTAAATATGATGGCTGTCTAGAATGATTTATAATTAATGGTTCACAAGATGTCATATGTAAAAATTTTGCAAGTCAAAGTGCAGAGATCATTTGCTTTTCAAAAAAATAACTTTATATGTAAGACCTTGTGAACCTTCAATGGAGATGATTGGACAGTTCATAATCAGTTCACATTGTCTTAATATTTACGCAGTCCACATATTCAGTGGACTACCTACTTGTCTGTTTGTCTATGTAATACATGTTTTTTTTTTTTTTGGTATCTGGTTTTGTTTCTAACCAACTTGTACCAACTAGTCTGGAGTCTCTGGACTAGTTTTTTTGGGGCCATGACTGACTGTATTTGACTTTTGATTTTGACAACTCAGCTACCATCTGGGTCACTGGTAGATTTATTTTTATATCAACTTGAAGCAGCAGAGTACCCTTATAGAATTTAAAATTATAGATAATCACATCTTTTGGCATACTATAGGGGTGGTGATACTTTTGTGTTAGGTTATATAATAATATCTTTATCTGCAGCTTTTCTGCTTTTATTGTTGGATTATGTTATGATTGTGGTTTATCACTCATCCTACAGTTAGATGAATGAAACAGATGGGTGGAAGGTTGCAATGCCTAGTTTAACCTCCCCCAACTGGTCACTGCAAATTTCTCTGATGGCTTCAACAGTTACTTCAGATATTACCTTTTCCATAAAAGGCAAAAAAAAAAGTAAGAGAAGCAGAAAATTAACTAAATATAAGTATTCAAAGAATCAAAAGATATACTAAGCTTATATTATCAGCTAATGATACAAGGTATGCATAAAGTATTTCTTGAGAATAAACAGGTGAACAACTTTTGTAACTGGAATACAAGCAATACAAGGGGAAAAATAAAAGTACAGTGGTTGATTGTCAATGTTACATAGGTTTAACCGTGCAATTACATTCTTGCTTGTAGAAGCTTTTGTAAATGGAAGAACTTTGTTTAATGTGCTTGAATTGACAGAATGCTGAAACATATCCAGATTATTTTTTTCATGTGGCTGGGCAGTGGGGAGAGGAACATTGTCAGAAGTGTTATATGCATACACAGTCTCACACACATACATACACACACAACAAAGGGTTCCCATAGGCCCAAGGCTCCAAAGTAAAGGCTGCAGAAAGATTGGCATGTTTGTTATTCTGTTAATCTAAATGCTAACATGTACTATATCTCATAGAATTAATATTAAATAATTTATTGTTTGTCGGAACTTGGATCTAATACTCCTTCAACCAGCTAGTTCTTCTGTTATATCATTTAGTTCGTTCTTTTACATAAGCTTTTCAGGCTCATGCCATTTTGCATGACTCAGAATCTGAAGGACCTATGTTACCTTACTATTTATAGGCACCTTGGAGAACTTACTGCAACATGTTAATGAGCTGGAGGATGAACGACTGAGAAAGGTATTAGTGGTCTGTTGTGCGGGTGTGAGATTCACCCATCTCTTGCACTCTGTTGTGTTGGTTGCATGCTCATGTTTGTGATCTTTGTCGTCCAGTCTCCTTGAGTAATGGTGAAATGCTGTTTTCTTGCAGGCCATCAGATCTAATGCTGCTCAAGCTTTATTAAGCAAGAACCTGGTAAAAACTTGAATTTTGACCTCTGAATGGGACTAATGTATTTTGGACCTGCTTTACCATCAGTTTGCTGCATTTTTAGGTGATATTTATCAACATTCAACTAATTATAAAAATCCTCAGAAAAACCATTGTGATAACGTGCAGTTGCAATTGCTCAATCCAGAGACTGCATTGTGAAAAAAAAAATGCAGAAACAAACTGGTGCCAAAGCATGCAAGAATTTACCTAAAAAGCTTGCTTCTGTTCCCTTGTATCATACAAGTTGATTATCCATAAAATAATACATTTTTTTGTCAAAGATATATGCCTAATATTAAACATAGAATGCATATTGAAAATGCCTTTGATTTAGAAAATTTGCTTATTATAGGAGTACACTTTTCAGCTATAAACTTTGTTATTCCCAAACGATAGGAAGAATATACAGTGGCCAAAGCATAGTTTGACAAACCTGCAAACGTATGTTATGTTTCTGACCTCTTTAGGCACTGGTTGTTCCTTTTTATTTGGATGAGCACCAAGTTGTATGCTGCTTATTCAGAATGTTTGCTTTCGAACAAATCAGACGGTTTGACTTGCACATTGTTTATAGCCATTGATGCTCGGGCTCCCAAAACTGGAAATTCTCCTTTGTACCTGTAACTGCTTTATAAGAATTCTTTAGAAATGGAAATCTCCACTAGCAACTGATATTATAGCAGAAGTTTGTGCTTAGCAGATCACAGGAGTTGTTTCTGCAATCGTATTGAGAGGAGCACATATGTAGCATAGTAATAATCCTTTTAACAGGTAGTTTGAGGAGAAATTATCACTGAAGAAAGAAGCTCTTATTAATTAGATCTGTGTATTCAGGAAGCTATGTACTTCACACAATTACAAGTATGCAAGTCCATTATTTGTAGATTGTCTGGGACTTCAGCCAGTCTTAGTTGAGCTCAACACTTGCTTTGTGAGGTTTCGTATCCAGAGATTGAGTTGATGTTGAGGTCCTTGAAAGCCCTTCTGTAACTTGCAGCTATCATGTTTTTAAGCCCTAGAAACACTTTAGGTTCGAATCAACTGGGCATGCTCAGTTTGGCCTTGTGATCAAACCATGATAATAGTATTCTTTGACAACATTTATCAGAAATGCTTCTCTCTTCGGCCAGCACCAGCTCTCATCCCTCAACCTTTTGCTTGATATACCAATTTGTGATACAACCATCTAGGGGACAATCAGTACTTTTTTCAAACATTGAGTTCAATTTTGGATCATTACATTCACATTGAGAAGCAAGAAATCCATACTCTGCTCATCTTGCTACACTTTCAAGCTTCGAGCTACCCATGATGTTACATGTTGTCTTAAGTTTTATAAAGCCAGATACAATTAAGAACTTGAATGTGCATGATTCTTTGTTGAACCCTTTTGTCAAAATATCTTTTCTCCAGGCAACATTGCGCTCAGACCTTCCACATTATATTGTGCCTTTTGATGTGAAGAATTTCGAATTCAAGAAACCTGAGGTTAGTCGTACATATATTAGGCATTAGTTATTCAGTGGTCTTTTATGTGATGTTCTTCTTGTACATTGGCCCCAATTTTCATCCTTTTTCCTGATGAGCTTTCTTTTGAGATTTATGCAGGACGAGGGAGAGAAGTTCATGAATTTGTTAAGGGCAATAAGTGCATATGCAAACGGTTCATCTGCTGAGTATATTATCAAAAGAGCACGAACCCTGTGGGACAGAATATAGACAGTTCCTCCTGCTCCAGAGTGGAGGCATTCACATCATAGAGGGATTGTGAGTGGTAGCCAGAGATGTAATCAATTTTGGTGTATGAACTATGAAGCTGCTGGGCGCAATTTATGGGGCAGAGCATAAGCAGATTAACGTATCCATCATCGTACTTACCAAGATAGACAGATAAATGGTGAAAATGTGTACTCATTTACTGATTATAGAGGAATTCCGACTGATAGCCAGAGACAATCAATTTTGGTGGATGAAGCTGCTGGTGACAAATTTATGGTACTGAGTGTCTATGGGTTTAAACTATAAGCAGATTAATGTACCCTTTACTTTAATTGCCAAGATAGGCAGGTCAGTGGTGGAAATGTATTTTCATTTACTCACAGGTAAATGTAATTACCAATATTTTGCGGTCATTGCAATTCCAATATTTCGCGCTCTGTTCACTTCCTGATACTACTTACTCTTTTATCCCCAGTGATTCGGTGAGTGCACACATGCACATGCACAATGAGAGATGGAGCCACATGGTGGCTAGCCTCACAAAGTTTGTTTATTTTTACTGTAATGCTTTGATATATTTGATTGTTTATATATGTAAGTGCTTCTGAAAGCATTAAAGATATTGAATTATTGTGCCTCCCGCAAAAATTTCTGACTCTGCAACGCTTAGAGCTTTGAGTCGGGTTAGGGGCACTCATTATCGGTGTTATAAAAAACGATTTCTGAACCAAATTAGCTGGACTTCTGGTTCATCAATTTAGCGTGCATCCAGCAAAAATATTAAAATAATCATTTAAAAATGAATGGAAAATATCTAAAATGATGAGAAATATTTAACCTTGACTATCTGCACTCTTCAATCGCTCATGGAATCGGATTATTTCAAGGCGGCCCATTCAGGCTGATTTTCCCTATATAGTTACACCCAGCTTACTGTTGAAGTTGCCCAGATTTGTGTGGGCAGCTGCCCACGCCTAGATCTGCCAGTGTTCGAAAAAAAAAAACTAAGTTCAATGTGTCCTTTTTTGGCAATTTCAACAAAAAATTAGTCCAAGTTAATAGAACTGCGTAAGCTCGGATACATTAATGCCATTATAGACCAGTGTTTGATAGAATATTGGAGCAAACAATGGTTCATAGACCCGGTTCAGTGACAGGCGTGACCAACAACGCGGTCATTTTCCCCTTGTCTGGTCAGTTACTTTCACTTTTGGTTGGGTTGCAAGTGATATCAGATTTAATTTAGAGTCGACGGATTAGGATATTATTCTAAATTCAGTTTGAGTTGGATCTATTTTGCCAGATTATAATGTTCTTTGGATTTAGATAATTGACGCAGCAACTATAATTTAATTTATGTTCCCAAACAGAAAGAAAAAATTGCAATGAACTACCCAATGAATGACTAAATAATCAAGTTTCAAAGTACGACAAATAAGCACTCAATTTTTTTGTATAATTTTCAATCACTTCCTCCAAAGAAAGAATGCCGATTTAAAGAAGTAATCTACAAAATTACTCCTCTTAAATGAAAAAAATATCTAAAAAATAAAAATAATAATAAAAAAGCAGCAAAGGTCCATGAGGGCATATTCGGTGTTAAGTCATTCCACCATCACATGTAGAATCGGCAAAACAAACCCTTTGCAAATCGTTTCTCATTATATATAGTTTTATAAATTACCTTTCCTAATTTAGTTCCCACCAAAATCAAACACAAACTAAATTTTATGGAATTCAATTATTTGGATTATGGGTATATACCCATATATTCTCTAATCAACTGAAAATAGCAATATTTGAAACCAAAGTAGCAAGATCCAGTTCCAGGCCTACGTCGGAACCAAATATAAAAAGGGTTGTGCAAGAGAGGCTTTACCGTCTCATGCTCTTTAGGTGGCGTCTCATAAGCCCTAAGCCCCGCGGGCTCCTCTTCGCGCTCTTTCGTGTCCCTTCCGTCGCCTCACTGCAACTCGACGGAATAACGAGATGCCACGCACCATAGCCACGGAGCCACCAGGCTGCTCCCCAGTCCGGGTCATCACTTCCGACGTTTTGGGTCTCCTGAAAGGTGAGTGCAGCCCAACACCTCTCTCTCTCTCTTTCTCTCTCTCTCTCTCTCTCAATAACTGGTTCTGCAGTTGTACAGTCTCAGGGAGAGAAACAGAAACACCAGGTTGTCGATACGTGGGGTGCCCCTGATCCTTCCCGGTGCGTGCTCGCTGCGTCTGTTGCCAACTACCCAGGGAATCCGGTAAGCTAGCGGCATTTCTATAAGCCCCGGTGTTTCTGGGAATTGTTTTTGTTGTCTTATTCGTTCTCCGGTTTAAGTTGTGCTCAATTGAGTCTAGGTTCTAGTTCGGTCGTTTTGATTGGAAATAAGTCATGGACAGATATGGAGATTCTTTTTTTTCCGCCACCGCGGTTATCTGCCGCGGAGTAATTAAGAATTTTCTGGTCTCTTTTTGGTTTAGAACAGGAGCTCGGCTCGTAATTTCAGAAATACGGATGTTGGTTAGAGCGGTATTCACAGCATTTAATAGTTTACTGCCTGTTTAGTTTTTTAAGTACGGCCTTTAGTATCGATATTCTTGTTAGTTAACAGTTTGGTATGCTATTTGGTGACATTCGATTTCTTTTTTTAGGTTTTGTTATGTGATCATAAATTCCTTTTTCACCTCTCAAAGTTTTAAATCATTTTTGCAGTTGGTCGCTGTGGCAAGGAAAAATGGTGAGGTGAGTTCCTCTGTGGGGACACATTGATACGGGATGATTCTAGACATTGTGGAAAATGCACTTATTTGGTTTACGTCTTCATTTTGCTTAGATTGAGATACTCAATGCCTGTGACGGGACAGTTTGTGCTTCAAGAAATATTGCGGATGCTGATGACAAGGAGCATCCCAATAGCTCGAAAGTGGAAAGTGACCCTGTAGTGGGGTTACATTTGCTAAAAAGGAGGTTCGATGATCTTCAGAATTGTAGCTTGACCCAATATTTGAATTACTTGCATGAGCTGAACTGATATGTTTGATGGATTTTTGAGTGTTAGTGAACATTTGAACTTTCGGTTCGAATCTCTGTACTGTGATATATCTACTTAGCACGTGAAAAAATCATCGAATCTTCTTTATCTTTTCTGGAAGGAATATTGGTATGCATATGAGGTACATAGTCGCACTGTTCATACTTCATAGCATATTAAAGGGTATGCCACCAGAAGACTGTCAAAAATTAGAAAAGATAAACATCAGAGAACAAATTTCAGCATTGAATCTATTAGAGTGTCAATCAAGATCATATGTGAACGACAAAAAACTAAGTAACGTTTCTAGAAGAACAAATAACATTCATTGGTTGCTTAATTAATCAGCATGACATCTAACCTCTAAGCTGTCGTCCCAATTCTAAAGAATCCAATGATTAGTCATTCAGATAACTGAGACCTGAATGAAATGAGCATAGAAGAAATAATTTTTCTTTTGAGTCCCACAACTTAGAAAATCATGGTCATCTTCCAGATACCTCCACTTGGTGTCATGATTCAAGATGTTAGACTCTTTCTGCACATGGTCACCCAATATGTTCATGTTAGTGATGTTGATTGGGTCATAATGACATCCTGACTTTTCTGCATGTAATGTATCACATGTATGTGTGTGTGGGTGTGTATAATCTATGTAAGAAGATCTTTCAAGGCTCTTTAATGTGGAAGGTGGAAAAGTCATGTAATTTTGTTTCGAAATAAATATTTGCTAAGTTTAGTTCTAAGTACAATGAAAAGAACAAACTGAACACAGTATCTACTATCCAGAGCTTGTGAAAAAATAGATTCATGTCTGAAGACACACTTTTTTGTATGCGACTCTGGTCTCACAGAGATTGTTTTCTCTCTCTCTCTCTCTCTCACGCACACACACACACTCTGACCCCCCACATTTCTGCATGACTGAATTATTCATCGAGAGGCCAAAAACCATCTATTATTGCTGTATTGATGTCCTTGAGATTGGAATGGAAAGTTTAAAGGGTTGTGTTTATTGTCCATATGTTATTTCATTTTGCTGAAAGTGATGTCTTCCATGTCACGTGAAGAAATCTCTTGGCTTGGCCATCCAAATTTATCCTCATGGCCTTGGTAACTAAGCAGGCTAAATATTTTAACTGCATTCTGAGATAAGCTAAGTTATTTTGTGAAATGTGAATTATGACAGCCATCCACCTTGCTTCCTTCCTCTTTTTCAAATAACAAGTTTACCTGTTGAATGTGAAGTAGAAATGAAAGCATGACGTTGTCAAAGGAGATACCATGAATTCAATTTCTTTTAGACCTTTGCTAGTTGATCCCAGATATTCTTAAACTTTTTATTTGGGACACTGACATACATCTGAATCTGCTTGCATACTCTTTGTTTTGAAATATATTTGTTGTGATATGGTCTTTTGCAGATCAAATATGTTTGCTGCATGCACGGAGAAAGGAATTGCAAGTTTAAATTACATTCAGGGTGGTGATACTGCTGAGGTCAATAGTCCCACAGTGTTGAAGTTATGTAACTCTGGAAGCATTAGCTGTTTTTCAGTCGATGGAAGTGAGACTCATTCTGCTGTTGGAGGGTTAGTTCTTTCTCTCACAAAATTAGAATGCAGGCTTTGTATACCCTAATGCTTATTTCACTATTATTTGACACTGAGGAACAAGTCTTGACTTTTTTCTTTCTTCTGCCTGTCAAAATCAGGAAAGGCGTTGAAGTTAGCCTTTGGGATCTCACTGCAGGTAGCAAGATATGGACAGCCAAATCTGTATGTTTCCCTTTCTCAACTTTTATCTTCCTTAATCAGTTTCTTTTTGTGTTCCTATTCCCTGGTTATAGAATTATTTCTTTTATGTTTCTATTCCTGATACAGTGCATTTTTTTTGTTGGTCTAAGATTTATATATGCTCAGCTTGACAACAAAAAACTTCTTTTTGCATGTTAAGTTTGTGATGCTGTTCTGATTTTTGTCTTGGTTCCAAGACAGCCCCCACTTAATAGTCTGAGAATATATACACCTCCATGGGTTACCACTCTTACATTTCTTGAGAAAGAAGACCATCGGAAGATTGTGACTGGGACCTGTCAGCATCAGGTAATATTTTCAGTTTATTTTATCACGCTGCATGCCCCTGCATATTCATCTTCAGTTCACTGTATTTTTATTACATCTAGCTTCACCACATTTAACTTTTTTATTAGTTCCATGGTTTCTTCATGAATTTGTCTCCAAAAGTCTAGTTAGACTTGTAGCAGGTTCAGCTTAATGGGATTATTCTCTTCCCCTTTTGTTTGAGCTGGGATGGGCACCACAAATGCAAAGCAAGATATGCCATGGGGGATAATGTTGCCAGCAGTTTGGATATGGCTGCTCAAATACATTGATAATGGGGTTAGATTTGGATATGGTACAGCCAAGAAGTCTTTGCTCCATGGTTGCTCACTCTTGCATAAGCCAAAGCAACTCCTTACCCTGGGATAGGTGGAAGAAATCACATGGTTTTACACACCTGGGTGAGCAATGATGTCTCCTCAACCAAGTTGTGGTTTCCACGTGTGAAGAGAAAATGAAAACTTCCAAGAAAATTACTGTTGAGAGATACTGAGAATTATATTTGTAACTATGCTGGTTGTTAGAATATACTGTAATGAGGAACCGGGTCTAGATATGGACCCGGTCCTGTGGGGCGCGGGTACCGAGGCTGGCTCGGTACCCTAGGCGGCACTTCTTCTCTCCCTCTTTATATTTGTCACTTACGTGTAATAGTTGAGTTAAGTGATATTGATTTTCTCTCTCCTAGGGTTGCGGTTTGCCCCTAGGTTAGAGCTT